>JAQIYC010001198.1:0-10036 GCA_034699545.1 Porobelba spinosa | reverse complement strand
GATGATGTGATAAATAAATTGCTTAACTCGTGATGCAATTGTATAGCTCTAACCGCTTATCGCTTTCCGTGCAATTATTATTTATGTCATTACTTAAGTTTGTATTATATTATAATATAAATTATATTCTAAATGCGGTCTCTGTAACAAATCCTAACTCGTTATCCATTTAAATCATTTAAATTTCTTTATATTCTTCAAATGAGCATAATTTCGGAAGTTTTTTGAAGGTCACCACTAATTCTATTATAGCTCCAAGCAATAGGTCTGAGTTAAGTACAAATGGTTTGCCAATTGTCTCTTTCATAATTGAAAGCTTTGGCTACAAATCATTAAAAACATTAAAAAGCATTTTCTGTATTATTCGCTCAAAAGCTTTACAATCGAATAATCATTTCAATGATATCTCATATAATTTAAAAATGTCTGAATAAGCTATAAATTCAAATTTCACGACTAATTGAACAAATAGTCGTCAAAATTGTTTGACTAATCACTCGTTTGTCTGCGTTTTGTAAATCCTTTTCATATTTGAAGGACTATTTGCAAAGATATTAAGTTAAGTAATAAGTATTGGATTTTCACAAACAATACTGTTTTCGGACTTATGACAGAATATAAGTATAAATATCACAATTGGATCAGAAGTAAACCGTCAGATCTGGTAAACCAGAGGCACTGCTGTGTAATGTTCTCCGGAGAGGAATGACACTAACGTCCGGATCTAACTCAGTCTGTCTGTGCACTGCACTGTTGTCTTCACATTCATTGCGGACACTATTACTATGAATGGAAGGCAATGGAGCTCTGATGGCAATGGATGACGAGTAGTGGTGGTCGTAGTCATGTCGGGTGCGCTCGTCCTCCCAGGTCAACTTCTTCACTCGCCTGGGAATCGAGCCCTGCGGCCACTTTATGACACTTATTCGAGAAGCTGTGCCCGTGATGTTGGGCGGCGGCGGAGGGCTGTTAGAGCCCAAACTGCTCGCAATGTTTCGAATCAAATCAGTTCTTTCGTTTGACGACACAATAGTCTCGTTAGAAGAGGCGTCGCTCACAACGGCTGAGTCCGGGTCTATACGTGTTATTGTTGTCCTATTCGACGGCATATTAAATATAGGATTCTCGACCCCTCGGGTGCCCAATGAGCCAATAGTAGAGTTGATTGTGTCGGGTATTGCACCGATTTTGTTGTTCTTCAGCGATTGCAACGATGATATACTGCGTCGAGGAATGGGAACAACTGTCGGCCCTATGTTGTGATTGACGGCTGAAGTGTACGACGAATGCGTCGAAGAGTTGGACGAAACGTATTTGCGATGCTTTAGCACATGTAGTGTCAAAGCAATTATGATTATGAATAGAGTCCCGAGAAGTACACCCAAAACGATCACTAGAATGATGGCCGAAGAGCTCGAGGGGTTCAAAAAGCCCGACTGATTCAACATATTGACGTCCACTGCCGGCAAATCAAAGTCCAGATTTCGACCAAAGTTTTTGAGAACAGTCGCCGAAAAGACAACAGTGACGGACGCAGAGCTAGTCCTGGGAGGGGAACCGCTATCGGTGGCCACAACTATAAGATGGCATTCAGTTGTGTTAAGCGTTTTGAGATTCTTGACTCTAAGCCGGCCCTCATTGGAAATGGAGAACATGGGCGCGTGCGGGCCCTTCAGGGACAGCTCCACCACATCGCCGTCGTCGGCGTCTGAGGCATGGATTTCACCAATAATTGAGTTGTTTCTGAGTCTGGACTCCGAGACGTGGAAAACATAGTTGTTGGGGTTAAGGGTGGGGTCGTGTTCGTTGACATTGAGCACATTCACTGTAATCCTCGTCACATCACTCTGTCTGCCGTCGGACACCATTACTCGAAACGAATAGTATTTGTGTTTCTCGTAATCCAATGACTTTATAAGTATAATCTCTCCGGTATTCCTAATCCCGAAGTGCTGTTCGTCGTCGTCTAAAATTTGGAACTCTATTCCATTCACTGATAGTTTGTCTCCATTTAACTGCAAAGATCGCGATGTGTGCACAGTTAGCACTGCCTGTCCCGGAGGTATGCTCTCCAGAAGCGATGTACTGTAGTTCGATTGAACAAACCTAATGTCGGGCAACAGTAGTTGTCGTCTGTTAAGAATGGTCAAGGTGGTTAGGGCATACCGGTCCCGATTATCTACTTGTGTCGCTCTAATCACTAGTGTTAGGGGAAGAGTCAGTGCAGGCGTTAGAGACTTCTTGAGAGTCACGTCTCCGAACTTCGAGTCAATTATGAAAAAAGAGTTTTCTTTTGACTCCGAATTAAACGAATACACAATTGGCGATCGAATGCCTCGATCCGGGTCTTCGGCTTTGATAGGACGGGGAGATATAACAAGTTGTTCGCCGGCGCGCTGGTGGTCGGGAACAGTTGAAGTATATTTGTCGTCTGAAAACCTGGGGTTTTGATCGTCAGAATCCAAGACATTAACAGTGACTGTAGTGGTGGCACTGAGAGGCGGATTTCCTCTATCACTCGCCCTTATTGTAACCCAAAATTTAGGCAAAGTCTCGTAATCTACAGGTGCGCTCAGCACTAGCGTTCCCTCGAGTTGGCTCGAGAAGCGAAGCAAATGAGAGAAAGGGCCCGGCTCTACATAATACTCCACTGTCGAGAAGGGCCCCAATTGGTCGGCGTCGACGGCGCGGATGTTCTGCATGACTGCACTTCCGACTTGAGTCACTTCACTGATGTTGACGACATATGGCAAACCTATCCATTCGGGTCTGTTGTCATTCGCGTCAGTAATTAGAATACGGATCGGAATGATAATCGACTGATCCTTCGAATGCCTTTTCTTGCACTTCACTCCAATAATCACACTCTGTTCGCCTTCCACTCCCTCTTTGTCCAACTTCTTAATTAGGATCAAATCCTTAGTGTCTTCTGAAATCTTAATTGGAATGTCGGAACTGGTCGGCCATCGACTCGAAGACTGATCGGATGCCAATGACAACTCAATATCGCCACCAACTGATGCATTGCCGATAACCTGACAATTATATAATTATTTTTATTTAAACTAATCTTTTTGGGAATAACTTATCGATTATTATCACTTATATTGAATTATAATAATTAGTAATAAATAAATTATTAACTGGTTTTGTAAAATAAACTGAGAAACCAATCTGTCGTTTAAAGTAGGACTGCTTTGAAAAAACTTTGAGAATATTTTCGTAAATTGTTTTATTAATAAACTAGTTATGCCTCAATGCAAGTGATTTGAATGTAAAATTGCACCTAAACTAATAATCTAGTCAACTGTCATTTGTTAAGTTTTAATTTAAGTAAGTCATTGCACCAGAAGATTATTGTCTATTTATCGCATATTACGACTAATTCAATTGAAATTTGCATAAATTATAATAAATTTCAATTATATTTGTATGTGAAGTGATTTGTGAAAATTATAGCTAAACTCCTTTGGACTGATTTTATTCTATATTTAACTATACTTTTGATCGTATCTTAAATAGTGTTGAGATATAAAACGCTTCGAATAAAAGTTGATTAGACTTTATCTGAAATCAATTCGATGTAAAGAATTCGTGACTTTTAAGTATTTTCAGAAAATGAATCAAATGAATCAAATGATGGCATTTCTTCTTCCAATAATAAGGCCACAAATTTGATTTTACTTTTGACTATAGATTCCAAAAGTTTGATAACAAACAACATTAAAGACTAAACTATATAATTGAACGCCTTATGAGATACTGTGAGATAACTACTTATCAAGTTTTAAGCTTTTATTTATTGCTTCACATATGAAATGCTACTGAATTTGTGGCTTTAGAAATATTGTATACATTAAACTGTTTTCGTTTTAAACAATTAAATACATAAATTTTGTCCAGACATTTGTAAATGATCTGACATAAGAGAAAAAATATTAATTTATTAACTTATTTAAAATTTGCTAAATATATAAAAACTTTGGCTAACTGTATATTTTTCTGATCTAAACACACATATCATAAATTGAAATTTGTTTTTATATTTCAAGTTTTTGCGCAACACTTGTGTGAAGTAGTGAACTCAGCATAAAATATGTGTTTCTTTGAGGAAAAGAATGATTTTATTTGAGTTTTAAGCCAAACATGAAAACAGTGAACAATAATTAAAGCGCATCATTAGAACCTGATTTTGCACAATAGCTAAGCGCTATAAATATTTGCCTCAGTCTAATTGCCTGGCTAATCAATTGCAAACGCTATTAAATGATTTGGTTTTAGCAAAAGACGGTTTAATTTGAATAATTTGAATAATGGTAATAATGGTTGGAATTAAGGTATAGTTTGAGCTAACGTTAATTTGCAAGTATTGATCGAAACAATGTGAATGACTTACTTTTATGCTTCCAATGACACTATTCAAAGGCAGGCCTTCGTTAACAGTGAATGTTTCGGAAGAGCCGCCGTGTGATAGGAAACAGAGATTGTCTTGAGATGAGCCGAACACTAATATTATTTGCAGATATGTTAGCAAACAAATTGACTTCAAATCCGTTGAACACATTATTCTGATTTAACAAATTATTTAATCATTTGTGAGAAAACATTTTTATCGAATTAGAAAGCATTCAATTCCCATGAGTTGAGTTGATTCTCCAGATTCTGTCGTTCAGTGCATTGCAATTGTGAGAACTTCTCTTCACATCAAAAGTTTGTATTAAATAAGGCTTTTATTTGGCTTTGAGTGCGAGTGCACTGTTCGCTCGAATGTGTACTGAAGCCAATATCTGGCATCCCTTCGCATACGGCAGTCAGACTAAGCCAACCACTCTATAATAGCTGCTCTGCTAGGATACCAGTTTCAATACAAGCCAGGTATACGGTATAAGGTATAAAGTATAAAGTATAAGGTATGAGGTATGAGGCATAAGGCGTACAGAATAGACTCGACCACAGAATTGCTGGTATTTTGGAACCGCCTGCCAGTCACGACAATCCAAACATTGGAAACAAAGGACGTCCCTTAAAATGCCTACAAGTCTGTCCAACTATACCAGTTCTATCGATTCCAATTTTGATGTACTAACGCCCGGGCAGAACGGCTGAGTCGGTACATATCTTACACTAATTGTTCGATTGAATAGATGTGTTAAATGTATAAAATAGGAAGACATCAACAATCAGTGTCTAATGCATTCAATAATTGATTAGATATTTAACATTCAATTAATTGGTTTAAATTCAATAGAAAATTAAAACTAACAAAAAGTTTACAAAATTTATTAAAAATTAAGAACTATTTGTTTTTAATTTAGAAGATACGTTCCAGTTAATTTCAAATAGTTCACGAGTTCATAGGGTGTGTCACCATTTGAGCCAAACTTCAAGTTTCACTCATAGTTTCAAATTTCAATTTCATTTTATCAAAAAAGATAACAAATAAAAATTGGTTTCGAATAAAATAATTTATACAATCATTTAGAGGACAATTCGATAAAATGTAATAAAAGTTAGTTATGTAAGTGATTAGAATGTGTAATACTAGTATGTTAAACTGTCCCGTGTGATGTCGCTACTAATTGAATTTGAATTCAAAGCAGTTGTATTAAACGCTAATTCATTGATTACGTTATTAATCGTCTTTTTTATTTTCCCTTTATGTTGAAGTATTGTAATTACAGATAAATAGTAACACATTTTATGAATAGCAGCGGCGAGGGGTTCACTGAAATAAAGTTTGCGTCTTATTTATAAAAAGTTAGTTATGTAAGTGATTAGAATGACCCACAGTGCAAAAGTGCCCTGGAATAATTTCAAATTTGTTTGTAAATACAAGTCATAAAAATGATAATTTATACCAAATATTAAATAACATTAAATAACATTCTTTTATACTTTTAATTTCTTAATCTAAGAATAACATTAGTCTTAATCTTTTCTTTACGGTTGTGCTACCTGTGCACTCCACCCACCCGTAGTCATTAAGTAGTGCGTGGCATCGCTTCCGAGTTTGCAGGCGACTCAGTGTAAGGGTTGTAGGATTGGCAGCTCAGGCTCAGCCAGTTTTAATTAATGGTCACTGACATTATGTTCAAACATTTGTCTGCCTCTGCCAGCGCTTTACTCTTGGCTTTACTCAATGGCTCTGCTGTTCCGCTGGTGTCTATAGATTACTGATATTCTATTTTTCAACTTATTGTTTGCACTTATTTATATTCTCTCAACACAACTACTATCCGAACCAACCGAACCACTAAAAGAGCTGAAGAAGCTCTTCAGAGCCAACACAAAGTTTTTAGTTATAGTTATTTTAATATTTATATGTATTATATTTTGTATCGCTTCGGGCGCTTATATACTGTAGTATTTAATTTTCGATAAGAGATTTGCGTTATTTATGCCTTTCATTCAAAACTTATATTTCTATAGTTTGTTAAGGCTTTCAATGAATAGGGTTTTAGAGCAGAGTATAGAGGAATAGAGAAATAGAGGACAGGTATTATGTTTTATATTGTATAATAGCGTGTATGGGAAAGCAATGGAGGGGTTCCGCATCACAGCCTCTATTCTGGCTTCTGGCGGTCTTACCGTCTAGTGCTGTCTTGTGAGGCACAGCCAGTCTATGTGTGTGTCTTAGTTTGGGCCCAAGATTTCTCACACTATGACAATGTTAGAGCTGAGCAGATGCCCAACAGATGTTCCCAAAAGTATATTTGAAATTTTGGCGATATTGTGTCGGACAGAAATAAAAGGCACGGACACTATGCCCTCTTTGGGGATCAATAATTATATAGCAATACAAAACAATTAAAAACAATATTAGTTTCACAACAGATCCCCAAAGAGGGCATTAGTGCCCGTGCCTTTTATTTCTGTCCGACACAATAATAAAGTTTGAATTTCTTAATGTTTTGTAGGTATAGCCAATTGAGGCACAAATGTGAGAAAATGTATATTTTGTTGCAAATCACCAACACTTCAAGTTTTATTTTAATTCGCTTAATTGACTTAGATTAATTACTTTTAACAAAACTGTACTTTTTTATATAAAATACAAATTTAAAAATTATTTAATTATTTATATAAATTAAAATTAAATAAAAGTGTAATTTTAAAAGAAAATTTATTTTCGATAAGAGTTGTCAGGATGGAAAGGGAGGGAATTGTTTTGTTTTCAAATGCACTGTTTTATTAGCGACACAATAGTGTTCTACTCCCGTGAATACCCGGCCTATCATTTCCTGTAAATAACATCAAAACTTTCATTTAAAGCGTATTATTACAGGTATTGTCGCTCAGTTGGAAACTTACAATTGTTTGAAGACTAGTATTTCACACAAGAATTTACATTCAAAACGCAATAAACGCAATATTTTTTGCTTCACTTCTGACAAGTTTGACGATATCTAAGAAAAATTTGTTTATTTATGCTTTTTTAATTTTTATCAATAGATAAATTTAAAAATTATCAAAAATAATTCAATAAATGGCATTGAATTTTGTTAAATTATTCCGAACTCATTGTCAAAATTACAATACACTTCTGTTTATTGCATCAAAACAGTAAAACTTTTTTTAATGAATTTAAAAATAATTAACTAAAGTTTTATAAATGAAATTAAAAAATAAAATGATAATAAATTGTGTTTTCAAAACCTGTTGTAATTATCATAAAATGAAGATATTTTTATGAATATAAACAAAAACATAGATTTAGAAAATTATTAAATTAATGAGAATTTTGATTCTTTTATGTTATTTTTATTCTAAATTCAAATTATTATTTCCCAAAATAATTTGCTCCAGGGTTAGTTTTGATTTAATACCATAGAAAGCCAAATTGAAAATCATACAAGGAATTTTTGTTTTGTATTAAATTTTGTAAGATGAATAAATTAAGAATGATTTATAATTTGTCATAATTACTTTTTTACAAATAAAAGTTTACCGTGGTTATTAATGTTATTGTCCATAATTTCAAAAAAATTTTGTTTTTACTCTAACCCTGAGTAGGAATTATTTGTTTATATTTTATTATTTCTATAAAAATGTTATTATTATTACAAATATTATAGTCGATGAGACAAAAGCCAAAGAATTTCTAAAAGATGTCAATCAAAAACTCGAAGAACATAACCATCACATGTCTCTAATCCAATGGTCTTTCACTACAGACATCAACGATGCGAACCAAATGAGAGTCGTATGCATTTCCGGCGCTTATTATTAATTAGCGTTATTATTATTATTAATATTAATATTAATTAACATAAATATTGAAATAATAATAAATTTTGTGGGCGTTTCAGGTCGAGGAGACGGCGAAGTCAAACGATTTTCAAAAAGAGTTGTGGAAAAGTGCACTAAAATATGATTTTCATAAGTTTAAAGATTATAGCACTAAAAGACAGTTTGAAAAGTTGTCTGTTCTGGGCATTGGAGCTCTTGATGCGCATCATTTTAAAAGAGTATACTTTTTAATTTTTGAAAAAATTTAATTAAATTACTAAAAAACAATTTTTTCAAAGTTTACAACTGTAATGACGGAAATGGAGAGAATTTACGGAAGTGCCAGCGCTTGTGTCAAAAGCAATTGCAATCTAGAGCTAGAGCCCGGTTTGCTATTTTTGAGCTCTTTTATGCCTAAAATATGTTTAATTGAATATAAAATAATTATTAAGATTTAACAAACATAATGGCAAAATGTCGAGATTATGAAGAATTAAAAGAGGCCTGGGTTAGTTGGAGGGATAGTGCGGGTAAACCAGTTCGTAAACTATACAAAGAATATATCGAATTGGGAAACAAAGCGGCCGCTGATAATGGATTCAAAACTTTAGATGATTTATGGCTCTTCTCGTGGCAAACAAGAGATTTTAAAAAACAAATACAAGTTTTATGGCGCGAACTAGAACAAGTTTATCAAAAATTACATTGCTATGTAAGAATGAGACTTAGGAAACATTACGGTCATAAAATGCCTAAGGATGGAACCATCCCGGCTCATTTGTTAGGAAATATGTGGTCACAATCTTGGGGTATTCATATTAGGTTAAATTAAAATATAAAACAATACAAATATTTATTTATTTTTAGTTAATATTCTTGATTTGGTTGTTCCATATCCTCATAAAAAATCAGTTGATATAACAAACACATTAAAGCATCAAGTAACTATTAATAGTAACAATTAACTAGTTTAATATTATAATTTTAAGTTTAAAATATATGCTATTTATTAATATAAGAATTGGACGGTTTTGCAAATGTTTCGATTGTCAAACAAATTCTACAAAGATTTGGACCTAGATCAAATGCCCAATGAGTTCTGGAACAATTCAATGATTGTTAAACCACAGAATAAGAAAGTAGTTTGTCACGCGTCTGCGCGAGATTTCTTCAATAAACAAGACTTTAGGTTTAGATTTAAATTTAAATTTTCATAATTTAATTACTAATAAATCAAATTTACACAAAAGAATAAAGATGTGCACCGAAGTGACCATGGAGAAATTAATCACAATTCACCACGAAATGGGTCACATTCAATATTATCTGCAATATAGAGATCAACCCGTGCTGTTCAGAGAAGGTGCTAATCCAGGTCTGATTAAATAAACTAATTTTTATAAATTTAAAATTATATTTTAGCCATGCACGTTTTATTTAAGGGTAATTTTATGAAAGTAATTTATTGCAGCAATTGTTAAATTAGGAACTTATTCTCATTTTATTTATACACTTTGTTTGATGTTTGTGTATTGGAAATATAGGAAAATTACCTGCAAGTAGTTAGCCAGCAAGTGCTTACATATTTTAGATAAATAGATATTTTATTCAAATGTAAATTAGAAATATCTAAACTGTTATTTAATTGTCAAAATGCTATTTTGTATTTTAGCCATTATAAATTTATATTAAAAGTTATGCGCAATAATAGGTTTTCACGAAGCAATTGGTGATCTACTAGCGCTGTCGGTGTCAACCCCGGGTCATCTACACAAAATCGGTCTCTACAGCCCTTTGGTCGACGACA
>JAQIYC010001197.1:0-10041 GCA_034699545.1 Porobelba spinosa | reverse complement strand
TAATAGTATTAGATAATATTTTAAAATTAATTTTAAAAATTGTAATTATTAACATAAATATAATATTAAAAATAATAATTTATTTTGGCAACTAATAATTGTTTTAAAAAATTTAATTATTTTTAAAAATTGAATGGGTGCATAATGCAAAGACATTGGGGCAATGTTTTAATTATCTCATTAATTAGATATGACTTTAAAAAGAATGTCTTGCTTAATTATATTTTAATAACTACTTAAACATTCATTAATCTTGACGTTGTTTTAAATTGTGTTTTTTTTGCCCAGATCAGATATCGTTTGATTCATCTGCTTGAGCCAGGCTAATTTTGTTGCTATTTCAAATAGATACGGCTTTTATTAATCTTAGATATAATTAAAAATGTGCAAGATCTGCCCTAGACTCCATGGGTAATAAAATGGTAGATATTTTTAAATTTATGAGTGGTGAGGGTCCGGTTTTTTTAAATCCAAAAAGTTGTTATTTTGCATAAAACGCGTTTTAAATTTTATTTTTATGTTACCCTTAAATTAGGGCTAAATTTAAACTAAATTTAGTTAATTTAATTAGAATTAACCAAAATTCAGCCATAAATTACGTTAATTTAAAAGAAAAATTAAAAAAATCGCAATATTATTTTGTTAATAAAAAAAAATTTTGCCTTCCTTCTTCAGTGGGTTGGGCAATTTTTTAAGGAAAGAGCGTACCTGACTTTACGCGTCTGGGAGGGGGAAGGTACTTTGAAAAATTTTTTAATCTGAGAGGGTATTTTGTTTAGACTCCTCTCTTGCACATCCCTAGGTACCATAGAGATTTTGCTTTTCAACATAAGCAGGGTTGGCCAAGAGGGAGTTGAGGCTTTCAACCCCCCTGAGAAAAAAAGTTGGCCTCTAACACCCCCTGAGATTTTGCTCAAAAATAGGACCCCTAGAAAATTTTCTCAGAGACCGGCATTTTTTGCCATTAAAAAAATAGCGCTAATTTAGTTAAATTAACGCTAAATTTGGTTTAAATTTAGTTAAATCGGCTTTAACTATCGTTTTTTGTAAAAAAAATAGCGATTTGGAGATCACATTTTGGCCATCTTGTCTTTGAGCTGACCCCTACCTGGACCCCCTTCTAGGATTTTGAGGAAAAATAAATCATTTACTCTTACCTAAACCCCCCTGACCTGACGGAGCTTGGCCAACCCTGAACATAAGTTACAAAATTAATTAATGATTTGAAAATTTAATTCATCAACAAAGTTTTACTATCAAGAATTCCTAATTTAATTTTTTTATTAGGTTTTAAATCTCAAAGTTTAATTTTATTTTTTCATTCAGTGCTTTAATACCTATTAAACTTAGCTCTAGGAAATTTAAGCGAAAAATATGTGTGACTCAAATGAGACACTCCCTGTCAGCGGGAATTTGAATGTAAAACATATAATATAACATATAATAAATGATGAGTCAGTCAGTCAGTAATCTCTCCCAAAGTCTAAAACCTTTCGCAAAGTCTATTCCGAAGTTTATTAGAGGTCGAGAATCTGAAGCAGTTTTGTAAGAAAGGGTTAGTTAGCCTCGAAGTCAATATATTCTACGCTGTTGTGTCTGCGTTTGATAAATATTCTCGTTATTGTTTAGTAGTTTTTTTTAAATAATTCTGTTATTAAAAAGTTTTAAATCACAATTCAAAGTCTTATTAAAATTGAAGGTTTGGTTAATAATTTGTTTAATTAAAAATAAAGTTATATATTTTGAAGGAAAAAATTTTAATAAATTAAATTTAATTTGCGCTGAACTTTGTAAATCTTTCAATTACAGTACATACACCAACACAATGTGAAAGTCATTTTTTATCAGGGTAATTTACGGTATATTCTTGACAGAACTGTTTTATAACCTCGGATGTTGCAGTGCGTTTTTTGTTTTGTTTTACTTGATTTTGATTTTTATCAAATCCAAAGTTTAAGAATTGGAATAATTTAGATATCAATAACATTTTGTATAATCAGTTAATTTAATTTTTAAAAATTGAGTAAAAACTTAAACATTGTCCGAAAAACACAATTACTTCAATTAATCGATTAAATAAATAAATGATGTTTTAGTTACAAACTGTTAAGACATAAAAATAGTTGTGATTTTTGAGGAATGGCTGCATCACTAAAAAGATGAAGTTATAAGTCTTTAAGTTATAAACTTTAAAAGTTTATCAAACTGTAAAAATATTTTATACTTTGAGATAGAACTTATTGCTAATACGAATTCTAAATAAAATTAAGGTAGAAGCTTTCGCCTTTTTATAAATTTATTCCTGCATTAAAAATATATCTTTAAAAATTCTTTAGTTATTAATAATAATAATTTATTATAATAGTGTTTTGATAACAAAAAGCACATAAACATACAATAGAGCGTTGGGCAGATATTTTGCCAATAGCTGGGATTTTACCAAATGCTATGTTTTTCCAGTCTTTGTATTTTTCGCGTTTATATGCGTTTATATACGTTATTACAGAAATGATAGGAATTTGTGGTAATGTTTGCGCCAACACTTAGAGGGAGTGATAGTTGCCGTCAAGTCGTCGGCATTTCGTAAGGCATCGACTGATTGCAGTGTTAGGCCTATGGGTGACGTCAAGAGGAACGACCCCTTAGAACAGGTATCGACTGCTAAGAGAATTAAGATTACTATTGAGAGTAACAGTAAAGCAAAGAGAGTGAAGCAAAAGAGCTGAGACTTGTGTGTGAATGCAATTGCAATCATATGTTTGAAAGCTTTAAAGTTTAAACAATTTGATGATTAAATAGTTGTTTTGTTAAGAAGTTTTTCGATGTGTCCTAACCTATGAAACCCATTGACTGTAAAACTAACTCTGAATTTAGTGAACTCGGACTACAATGACATCTAATCAGTTCGGATGGTTCGACGCGTTCCGAGACAATGGGGGTCCGGTCTTATATACCGCCCCCAACCGCACCCCCGCCGTCGAGGAAGTCCGCAATGTTTTAATTTATATCACTTTTAGTACACTTTTCATCGCTTTTCTCATCATTTTGCCCGGAATTCGCAAAGAAGTAAGTTTTGAAACCAATTTCTCTATTAATTTACTAGCTTTAAGTTGTGTGCTTGTTGTGTACTTGTTGCTTTCTTTAATTTAACCTTTTTATGACATTGTTTAAGTTGATTTGATTTTGAAATTAATATTTAAAACTTTCCACAATTTCCAATTGATTTGCAAATCGACAAAATGTATTGAATAACGCATTAAACGTTGCATTGAATGCTGTATTGACTGTTGTATTGACTGTTGTATTGAACGCATATCGAAATCGAAATGCAAACCCAAACCCGCAATCACTGTACATATGCCCCAAAGTGATCGGCAAGTGATGACCTAATTATTGGAATGAGTCCTGAATTTTGGTCGCATTTTGTACGGAATATATATTTAAATTTATGCACAAAACCAGTTGACAGTATTAAGGGACGTAAACAATAATAATAATGAAAATATTTAGCCATAATTCGTCACTTTGTGCTTCAATAGTGAAATCTTCACTTCATTTAAGAATCCGTTAATTAATAAATTTGTAATTTTTATTCAACTATTGCAGCAAAACTGGTATTAATTATCGTAACTCTCGTTGTAATTGTCTTACTTTAAGCCAAAATTTATTTATTCGTTATTTGGATTAATTTCCTTTGAATAAACATTTGCTTCAATTTGTATTAGTTTTGGACACAAATGAAAATTAGATTTCGAGGAAAGTTAGCTTATGTCGAGGTTTCGATTAAATCTAATTAAAATCCAATAAATTTATTTGTAATACAAAAAACTAATTTGTTATGAAAATTAGTGAAGAAATAGTTGAGAAAAACAAGACTAAAAGACGACATTAAATCGTTTCAAACATATAATTATTGTTTGATTTGAGCAACAGTTCGATTGCATTAATCCCAATCCGGAGAAGAAGGAGAGGGAGGGCAGGGAGGGCAGGGAGGGCAGGAAGTTGAGAGTGAGAACGACAGAATGGGTCTCTCTTTATCTCATCCAAAACTTCGACTCGAAGTCTGGATTTTAAAATTACAACTTTCTTCGAATCGAATAAAGTTTTTCCTTATTTTTCAACTTTTTTTTCTCTTTTGAACAAAAATGAGTTTTGAATATATATTATATAAAGAGAGGTATTATTAAAGCGAATCTACGATACGATAGACTCTAAGCGACTATAATATTATCCATTTATCCATTCCTTCATTTCACGACATTTTTATCTCTGAAAACAAAGTTTTGCAAACTTTGAAGCAATTCTTCATTATATGCTATTTCACTCATTATCGTAAACGTTGTCCTCATTTCGGTGTTTTGTCTCTTTCCTCAATCGTCATCACATCCAACAGATCTTTACTTTTTTCTAATCCAAAACTTAAATTCAATTCTGAATTCGTTTCTCTTTTGTGTAATTCAGTTAAAAAATACTAATTATATTCGAGTTTTTTATTTCTATTTATTTTTATTTTTAAGATTAAAAAATTGAATAACTTATTGAGATTTCATGACTAGTGATGTCAAACGTATTTTGATTGAGAAGTGAATTCTTAATTAAATTATTAAAAACCGAAAGAAAGAAAAGAAATTTGTTTGCCATGAGATCTAGTCATTGGCAAAGAATGGTAGGGCTCACCCATTTCAAGAGCGGAAGCGCCCAAACCATTCAATCCATTCAAACCATTCTGTCCTTAATATAGATAATTCGATTAATAAAGAAAACAAAGAATAAAATTTGTAATACAATATAAAACTAATAAAAGTGAGTTTACATGTCGTTTGCGAAGTGTTTGTTGCAGTCCTTGACTCGAAATCGCAACAGAAATAGCAGTTTATGACAAAATATTTTGCATTTCGTTTCAATTCTTTTTCTCAAAAATTATTATTCATTTTTAGTTTTGTTGATATTTTTCTGCTTTAATTACAATTAAAATATACGCAAAAAGTCTTTTGATTTGCATATAAATGAGACGAAGGCTATTGAAAGGACGGCTAACTCTTCCAAACTTAGATTCTGAGCACAACTTTTCAACTGTTCCCCACTATTCCTGTCCTTCCTATCCTTCTGCCGAGTATTCGCTTTTGAAGGCAAAAACGGTATTTAAAGTTAAATTTATTTATAAAAACAGGTATAAAATGCCTGTATTTACGTGTATAGAGGTATGGCTTCTCGCTATTAAATATTTGTTTGTTCAATGATCTCGAATATATCCAACACATAGCCAACACATAGCCAGCATATATTGACAATATATTCAGTAAAGTCAACGTAAACATCAACATACTGTACACTGCAGTACATTGTATTATATACAGTACAGTAATGTATTCGATATATTGTATTGTACTGTATTATTATATTATTATACTGTGCTGGGTATTAGTGAGCACATGCACACCGAGTGCGGCAGTGGTGGCATCGGTGGTGTGGATGTGATGAGTGCGGAGTCTATTCAGCCTTCAATACTCAATATTCCCAAAGAAATTCTCTCAAATCTATGTCACGAACGAAAGCTTCAGCTTTTGGTTAATTTACTTTATATGCTTCGGCCTCGTCCTCGACCATCGCGTCCATACCTTTCTATTATTAAATGTTTATATTATTTATATTATTTATATTAGTTATCAATTTAATTAAAGAAAAGCATTTTCTTCTTTCACTAAACGCAGCGAAAGGCTTACGAATACAAAAATTTAATTTTAAATTCAAAATCAAATCTAATCTGAAAACAAACTTTAATTTCATTATTATTTCATGTCTTAGAGAATGTGTGGCTTTATTTCATTTGATAATTGAATTAAAAGTAAATATTCTTTCAATTCTAGCGTTTATCGACATTCATATGCGTCACAATCAGTCTCTTTGTCGGCGCTGTCATATTGAGTAAGTCATAAGTCATAATGAATTGGATTTCTTGAGAGCCCCTTATTTTTGTCACTCATTCCAACACTAAATTATAATAATATAAAACTAGAAAAAAGCACTCATTGAGCGAAAAATTTACTGGTTTTAAATAGGTTGCCATAATTTGCACAAACAGGCCATTCATTTAGAACTGCACAGAATGATGATTATATCTCCATTTCTATTTCGAAATTCATTGCTTTAACATTCAATCAGAAGAGAAAACGCTTCTCATAATTGGCTTTTCACTGAACGCCAGTTTTGCTCTTTTGACGATATATTCGAATATTATTACAAGAAAAGAGAAATTTTACAATATTTTGATTTTAATTTATTATTTTTTAAATTATAAATAGCTTCGAAGAAATTTAATTTAAAAATTGATTTTAATTTCCACAAAATATGACTTAAATTAATATTTTTCAATTAGTAATTTGCATAACAATTGTGTAACACTAGCAATAGCTAAGAGCACCGTAGCTAACCGGGCACGAGAGTAGCCTAGAGGCAGAGGGATGGCAGTGCCGCACATGTAATTCAATTGCAATAATTAAGCAAAAAACACAGTTTCACTCAAATACACATTTGTCGGCTCAGTATTGAGAAATCCATTGCAAAAAAAGCAAACAAAACAACAAATTATTGCAATCGTTTGAATTGAATTGAATTGATCTGATCCTTAGTCGCGAATTGTGGCACTTCATGGCATGTGGCCAATGCCTCCATATCTAGTCCTTACAGAGCGTTTTCAAAAGAAAAAATATTTGCAAATATTGGTGTGAAAATTGGATTACAAAGTGTCAATATCACACTCAGAGGTAATTTCCTTAAACACATTTTGCCTTCTCTTTCAACAAGAGATTACAATTTATTTAAATTGATTTAAAAATTAATGTTTATTCGATTTGTGCCCGAATTGTGACTGAATAGCGACACCGATTCACAGACGCAATGAAGAAATCAATTACAACGAAAGGTTTTATTGGATCGGACGTAAGTCTTACCATTTACACCATTCACACCATTCACACCGATTACACCATTTTCTCATTCAATCAATGTTTTCGACCAAAAACTGATTGTAAATCGATTCCAACCAATCATTTACTAAATACGCTCTTCACTCGATTTTGGGCTAAAATTGTTTTTTATTCGTTTTATTGTTGTTTTCTCACTAAACGATGCAATCGCTTAATCATTAAATTACAAACAAATTAATTAAACATAAATTAATTAAAATTCTATTAAATTATACGTTTTATACGTTTGCAGTCATTTGTATGAATAGCTAGAATTGGGACAATTGCCTCATTCTAGTGCTATATTGAACCAAGATTAAAGAACTCGACATATCTTCTGTATATTCGCTTATATCAATAGTTCTGTTTGTCTTAACAGTTAAACAATTAATTGTTTAAATGTGAAGAAGTTTTTTGAAGAAAAAACTAAAATATAGCAAATTCTGTCCAATTATTTTTTATAAAAATATTTATTTTTAAAAATAAAAATAAAAACACAAATAAATCAATTGATAGCAGAGATTAACTTATAAGTTGTCGATCATTAAAATCAAAATTAGATTTTATCTGAAAACACATCAAAATATCTCTCATTAACCGTTATTTTTAGTGAATTTTGAATAATTTTTTTCACTAAAAACATGAAATTAAAAAAAAGAAGTGAAAGCACTGGTCGTTAATCGGCTCCGACCTACTTGTTTAGCTAACTTTCCATTTAATCTTAACTGTAATCTTCGAAAAGGAAAGTTAAAAACTATTCATAAAAATGCATTTCTTATATTAAAAAATAATTTGTAAGCGATTTCAGAAAAGGTAAAAAATAAAATTACTTTTAAATAATTAGTGATTAAAATCATAACTTTTTATATAAATTAATTGTATGTAAAATAGAGCTGAACTGTCAATCAATTCTGATATCGATATTAATCTAAATATTTAAATATTTAGCAAAATTGAGAAAAATATTGACCGAAAAATTGCCATTAATTGAAATGAACGGAAAAATATAATAAAAATTTAGCTGAAATTGAATTTATTACAAGTATTAGAATATTTGAATTTAATAGCATTTAATGGAATTTAAAATTAGTTTTTAATGGAACTGAAAACTAATGTTTGATTTAATCATTTGCAGCGACAGACATGAAACAGGAATTCCAAACGGCTTTAGCTAAAGGACTGCCATTTTCTATACTAACAATTGCCGAATATTTCAGTCAAGACGGCGAAGGCTTTTGCTGGGGTAGGAGCTATCGACTGGCCGGGTATTACGCCAACATTTTATTGTGGTAAGTAAGACAGCTCTAGACAGCTCTGACGGCTCTTTACAACCGAATTAGCTCTCTATCAATTCGATAGTTTACTTACACAACAATAGTTGCGCCAAAACTATTGATTTAATTATCGATTAATACCTTTTAATGAATCGAATAATTGTGTGACTTATTGGGGATTCAATTCGATTTGTAATTTGAATTTTGATTTTTTTGTCCCACTTTTTACCCAATTTCACAATAAATATATGAAATGTTAGAAAATTTGTATTTAAAATAAGAGAGAAATAGCGAACAAGAAGTTTAGAACAGAAACTCACGATTTCTGCTTAATTGCAATTCTAATGCCGAATAAATTTTGCATTTATTTGTCAAATTATAAAATGTTTGAAATATTTTTCTTTTATTTTCTCGTTTTCCTACACTTAATCATAAGAACGAAAGTGTGTGTATAGTATGCGCTCAAAGTGTGGGCAGATTTGAGCAAAAAATTAATTTATGAAAAGAATAAAAAGCTTTTTATTTTCAACATTCGATATATTGATCGAGAGTTTGTCGAAAGAGTTTTGTTTTAATATTTTCTCTGTTTGCTATTCTACAGCACTTTTCACTCGTTTTAGTCATTGTTTTAAAATTTCTTATTAAACACTTTCTCTCTTAAAAATGCTAATAAATATTTAATTAAAAATTCTGCGAAATATAAATATTAAACAGAAAACAAAAACCAGAAAAAATTTGGAACACAAATAAAAATTTGTGTCCGATTTCGTAAATTTCAAAATTATCTAACATTGAAATATATTTGGATTTTTTGTAAAATTTGTCTTTAATTAAACCAGGAGAAGCTAATTTCGTGCAAAAAAGACAATTTTCAAAATCATAATTAATTCACTAATACTATACTTACTGTACAGTCGTATGGCTTTGATAGTGAATTGCATTTGATTTTAGCGAAAATTATTAGAGCGAAGAGATATTGAAAGTGAAAATTTGGAAATTTTGTACAAAAACTTTAATTGATTTTATTTGGTTAAGAATATCTATTTTTGTTCCTCGGATCTAATTCGAGTCTTTAATTGTTTGGGGAATTAGACATAAATAACTAGCGATTTATGTCAACCTTGGACTCAATTCTAATAATAATCAGCAAAGAAATTGCAATAATTTAATTGCAAGTATAGTATTGACATTCAATCGAACGTAAAATAATGAATTAGAAAGTTATTAAATTAGTATAGATATAGAGGTATTGGCAAAAGCACTGGAAATGTACTCTTTTTCGGCTCGTTATTGAACAACAATTTCCAGTCGTTTTCACTGTTTATATTTGGTTTTGAATTATAATAATTTAACAATCATTGAAATGAAACCCAATTTACAATTATGACTCAAAACTCAAACAAAAAACCCGTACATTATATGATTGTATTAATTAAATGTCTTTATAGTCGACGTATTGCTTAACAGCTCAACACTAAATAATTCATTGACACAACATTGCCAGCACTGCCAGCACTGCCAGCACTTCCTTCCCTTTTGTTAATTGATGGCAAATATCTAATTTAAAAATCTTAATATTACACAACACAACACAACTGTCCTTTTCTGTCCTTTTTCTTCACTTCTAATCTATTTCAATAAAATTTTATGTTTTTATTATATGTTAGAAAATTATCGATAGATATTACTAAAGATTTTAAGTTAATTTTGATATCAAACTAATATAATAAAGTAGGGATGTGGAAGGTCGGCCAGCTCAGGAGGGATCAGGTAGGGTAAAATGGTGGATTTTCCCCAAAAAA
>JAQIYC010001196.1:0-10046 GCA_034699545.1 Porobelba spinosa | reverse complement strand
AGTCAAAAAGTATGTAAAGTTTTAAAAATGCAATTATTTAAAAACTACAAAGGGTATTTTATTGAAATAAATTTTAAAATACAAAAAAAAGTATGGCATTTAATAAAATAAAATTTAAAAATATGAGTTTATAATAGCAAATAAATGACAAAATCAAATTACATAATTATTTTGAACTTATTTTTAAAAATAGTTGTTATTAAATTAGAAATCACACTTTGAAATTTTTAAAGTATTTCTTAAATTTTTTGTATAAATTGTTAAAAACAATGTTATTTTAACTTATTTTTTAATTATTTTTTAATTTAAACAACAATAAAGTTTAACTCAGTTTTATGTTTGTATCAAATATTCTGTATACTGTATTGTGTAAACATGCGTAAAACTAGTGTTGTTAGAGTTAATGCAATAGCAGCATAAGTTGGCTATAGATTCAATCAATACATCACTAGTTTTGAAGTACGGCTTTGATAAACACGTGTTTAGATCTCGAAAAGTGTAAACATTAAAAATATTTGCGATTTATTAATATTTTTGTTCTTAATTAATATATTTATTATTAATATTAATTAATTACTTAAATTAAAAGACAATTAATTAGTGAATATTTTAAACTTAAACATAAATAACTTATATATTATATAAACATAAGTTTAATCATAATATTGTTTCAAAACAAAGTCTAAAACTAAACTAATTTTGACTTAACTTTCGACTTAAGCTAATTGTCGAACGAAGAAGTGATTTGTGAACAATGTTTGCGCTTTCAATGCGACGATTGATGACAGGAAGTGGAAGAATAGGTTTAATTCAAATCGAAAGACACTTTTGTTCGAAATATTTGCGAAGTCTTCAGGTCAGGAGTGAAACGAAACTGCAGGCAATCCAAGAGTTGGTTCTGAAGAGGAATTGCGAGACGAATGGTAACGTCGATTGGAACCAATTGGCGACCGAATTGGTTGAACAGCGCTTGACATTCAAACACAACTGCGAAATGAATTTGATGTCAGCTTTTCTGCTCAATGACGGCAAAGACTGCCATAAATTGGATGAAAATCTGTTCAAATCATTGGTTGGATTTGTGCGACAATTGCCGAATATAGTGACCAATAATATCGTCGGTTCGAAATATTGTCATTTCATCAGTCATTTCAATCAATTCATCGATAAGTCAGACATTGATCTGATTCGACAAACGACGGATCAATTGACGGCTAAATACAGCGAAAACAAGATTTCAGAATATATTTTCACCGAAGGCTTAATCAGTTTAACGCAGTCTTCGAGAGATAATTGTTTGCATTCAATCGAATTGTTGGATCAGTTGAAAGCACACACTCCTAACACGACTAAACTCATTGATCGGGTAATCGACTCAACCATTCGGTTTAAACTCTTTGATCAGACCTTTGATTTGATAAACAGATATTCAGATTTGCCTTTAGATGAAGAACTCATTTCGAAAGTAATCGATGTTTTGATTGACTCGAATACAGATCTTAAGCAAACGATACAATTATTCAAAAATTTTAGCAAAAATCTCATTGTTTTTGATAAGAGATTAAAACCAAAATTAATTCAATTATTAAACCGATTTTCATATAAACCAATTAATACACACATCGGACGCAACGGGTTGTGTCTTAAATGCGAACAAAAATTGAGAGGATTGTCGGCTGAAGAACATAAGTCATTGGTTGAAGAGTTTAGATCCGTTGCATTCGATATCGAGAACGACTCACTCAGAGCGGGGTTTCCGGAATACAAGAGAGAATTGGATTTCTTCCACAAATTTATGGCCAAATTAAGTGCAAATAAACCGTTAGATCTCGCCATCGATGGCCTGAATATCGCGTTCGCTACGAATGCCGACATAATTGAGGACGAGTCCAAACGGCGTAAATATGTGCAGGTTTACAAGAAGGAGAATATCGATAGGAATGCCGTCGATATTATAGTCAGAAATAAAGTGATCGACAATTATTCGAATATTATCCTAATTGGCAGAAAACATATGATGAAGTGGAAAGAGTTAAATCGACTCGTGGCCACTCACCCGAACCAAATCCATGTGTTCTACGCAATGGACAAAACCGAAGACGACAGCTATTCCCTATACGCAGCCATTGCTTCGAACATTCAATTGATTTCAAACGACTTCTACCGAGACTTTATGGATAAGATGTCGAATAAATCGACGCTTTTTCAGCGTTGGCTCAAAACTCATCAAATTTTGATTAAAAATCGAAAGACTCTCGAATATCCGGATCAGTTCGATCATAAAATACATATATCGGCCGACAATCGAATAATTCACATACCGTTCGGCAATTGCGATGACAAGAGAATTGATTGGATTTGTTGTCAACACTTGAATTGAAATAAAAAACATTTGATTTTAGTCTAATATTTATTCCTAAATGTATTTCAATTTTATTATTAAATTTTGATTAAAATATTTATCTGATGTGACATTTGATAGGAAACAACTAAAATATAATTACTTTTTGTATTTTTATCGCTAATTATTAGTAAATAATTAATAATTTGGTTAAAACAAAAATATTTTATTAGATAAAACAAAACAAAATATATTTATAATTTAATTTAAAAACTGAAAAATATTCACTAAATTGTTAATTAATTCAATGAGTGATCAGTTCTCTAGCAATTGATTAAAAGTTACGATAATTTCAGAAAATTATTATTTTTAATAATTATTTTACAATAAATTAATCGATATTTATATGAAATATTGAAAAAATCCTACCGTAATTATATTAAATAGAATTGAAATTAATGTCAAGTTTTAAGCGAAAAACTAAATACCAATAATACAAATCAATTGGCTTTCGGTTCAGTTTTCGCCAACTCTTCGCTATCATTCGGCGTATCTTCGAATGGATTTAATTCTTTGATTCGATTCAAACGCTTCTCAATCTTCACAACATCGGAACCCATCCAACCCTTCAGTTCTCCCTCTTTAGTGTAACGTTCAGTGCCTTCGGCTTCGAACAGCTCGAAGAGCGCAGCCTTTCGTTGCATTAGTTTCTCTAAGTATTCAATAGCACCGGCATAATACTCCGGGCCCTGTTTAACGGCATCTCGGTCCGCACTGTCATTCCAAGACATTTGAAGCGTTTCATTGACTGCAAACCAAACCAAAACTCCAATTCCTATCGAAACCAAACGAATGGCAAAACTAAGGGGAAAATTACGCCTAATCTTGCGATTAATTATGATGTGGTTAGCGATGACGACGCCCAGGAAGGTCGCGACGCATATATTGAAAAACGACGAGAATATGATCGGATTCTCGACGTAATGTATTTCCCGAACGATCGCAAACTTCTTCGCGTTTTCGCTCAAAACCAATGAATCGATCACTTGTTTAACTAAATGTGATTTCGACTCCGATTCGGGAATATCCGGATTTTCGCCGAAAATCGTCAGTTCTTTCAGTTTCACGTCATCGGCGGTTCTGTACGTGAAGTTATAGGGAAGGCCTACAATAGCGCCGCATCTGTTCACTAGATCGCCGGCACTAAACGGCTGGCCATAAGAGTAGAGATTAGAAACCAATTAAATGGATTAATAACTTAAAAACTAAACAAACGGTTGAGTACTTCAGATCCAGAACAGGCGAAGAATTGCATCAAATTCATTAGTTTGAAATGTTGTGGTATAATAGCGGTATTCCATTCCCGAAGCGCCAACAGCTCCAGATTGCCTTCGAGTGGTATCGGCTTTCCGTTGCTATTAAATGCAAAACAGATTACAATTGAATCGGAAACCAAACAATCGATCAATTGGTGAATGTCTTGACTTACACCTTAAGACTAACCCAATCCTGATATTTGTCGAGAAAACATGTATTCCAAAACAGATAGCCCAGGGATGTGCCGCAGACGACGACGAACCCGACCCTATTGTATATCTTAATGAGTGTTTCGGTCTTCATATGCCGTAACTCATAGACCCCTTCCTTATACTCCATCTTCGCTCCACGTATTCGCCGATTCATAGATGATATCAATTTGTTTTTGAATCGAATCACTCTATTCATGATTTTTTTTTCTTATATATAATAACTTTGTTTTTTAGTCTTAATTCAAATGCAAATTAAGTTTAAATTAGTTTTTGCGTAAAATGTTTTGATAAACACATGTGATTTGTTTTGATTAGTTTTTTGTTGATTTTATTGATGCGTTTTAAGCGTAAATTCTCTGCAAATGTTTTTAATGATTTGTACTTTTTGTTTGCAAAGCATTACTGCATTTGCCGTCAGATTTGAAATTTAAGTCTAAATAAAGTCAAGAATTTTGAGATCCAAGGAATAATCGGATTAAAATTTATTTAAACACAATTTAATAAATTTAAAATCATAATTAAAATTAGTTATCAATCAAATATATTAATCATTTTAATTTAAAAATAGATATATTTTATTAAACTGATAAAATAATGATTAAAATAGCAACCAGGCAATCATAAAATGAAGCCAGGGAGTGGGGGGAGTGAGGAAGTGATAAGGGGTTTAGAAGCCGAGCTTGACTTTCCAGCCGGACCTCAACTGCAACTTCTTGTCTTCGAGCAAATCGGGTGTATTTTCTTGCATTAGCTTCCAATCGCTGCACAGAACCAAACGAACGACATCACCGCTCACTTGTTTGCTAAACTGTTCCAGGTTTATGTCCTTATCCCGGGCGCCAATCGGCACTACGATACTACCGCCGGGTCTTAACTGATCAATTAGTTTCTGCGGCACTCGTCTGGTCAACGGTTCGATAAATATGAGATCGTATGGCGCGTCTGCGGTGTAGCCGAAGCGGCCGTCGCCCGAATAGATCCGCAAAACTCCAGACTCTCTCAGATTCGGGTAATATTTGTCGATAGTCTCGAGCGACTGTTGAGCCAATTGAGGGATGTGTTCGATGCCTATTATCTGACCGTTCGATTCAATCATTTTTGCTATACATGAAGTCAGATATCCTGTTCCCGAACCGATGTCTAGGACTTTGCAGTCTCTCGTCAGGTGTGGCTCGAGATGTTGAAGAAGAAGTGCTTCATAAGTAGCCGGACCGGTGTGTGCGCCGTAACCAATAGATCTGATGTGATGTAAGGCATAACTGGCCGCCGACGGCGCGAATAGGCCTCTGTCTATAGAGAGCATCGCTCGGATGACACGTTTGTCTGTTAATAGATTACGTTTAGTGAGCGCTTCCACTAGTTGTCGGTTCTCTACGGATGTCTCGATCGACATGTCATTTGAGTCCTTCTGGTCTTCACTTAGTTCTGACAATAGAGTCTCGTTTTCAGTCATTTCTAATGACATCAAATCCGGATAAACAGTTTGACTGTCAATCGACGCACTTCTTGTACTACTTATACTACTTATAGTACTGCTCTGTGTCTGCAATCTCAACATTAAGACCAAATTCTCATTCTTCCTCTTCAGACACTCGATCTCAGTCTTCAGTTCACCGATTGTTATGTCTTTGGAAGTCACGCATTCATTCAACGACTTAAACGACTCGTTATTCAACGAAAACCTCTGTTTAGTTTTGGCCAAATCGATGGAATAGATCTTATTCTCGTCACACAATCGGTTCAACTGTTTGATCGACTCGTTGTACTTGTCCTTCAACTCCCGATTTTCATCATTCAATTGTCCGATTTTGAAGTCTAACAACAAGTTCTCATTCGATAACTTTCTAATTGATTCGCTATTTCTGGCGATAATCCTCTTCAGATGTATAACACAATTGTGTTCATTAATACTTCCGCCGCGTTTGACAGTCGCGCCGCAATCGGCCGGACAGTCGATCTCCTGATCCATGATAACTGGATTGAACGCACAGGTGGCCGCATGTGTCGTCAATTCTTCAATTTTAACCCATTTCTCGCATCCATTCGACTGAAAAGTACAAGAAATCAAAAGACTTGTAATGAGATTACGGAACGATCGCTGCGGCGGACGAATCGATTTGGCGCTAATCTCCTGCCTATCGATCGGACACTGCTTTTGGTCGCACTTCTGCAGCCATTCGTTAATACAGAAACTGCAGAAGACGTGTTCGCATACGTCCAACAGAATCGGGTCTTCGAGCACGTCGTGACAAATCGGACAAATGAACTCTTCTTTGATTTCGGACTCTCGGAAGCGGTTTATATCGAAACCCATTTTGATTTATACAGACATTTAATCTTTAAAAAAAACACTCACTTTATCAACAATATTATCTCAGCTAAACAAGGAGCATGTTCACTTTTGTTACCCAAATTGCATTTGCCCTCTGCAATGTTTTCGATTGCCTTGTGTATTAGTAGCCGTTAGTTACCATGATAAGACTTTTTTTCTTTTCGTTGCGATAAAGAGTTTTTATAATCTAAAGTTCAACAAAAAAATTGCTGATTTTTACAGACATTTTCAATTTGAATGACTAAGTGTTTAATTAAGATTATATTTTTTATATTAATATTTTTTTCAGAAAAGATCAAATTTCACTTCAAATAAAATAGATAAGTAAAAATATGTAAGGTTGGCGACTCCATGGAAAGGGAAAGGGGGACAGGGGGGACAGCAGATAGAGCTAATTTTTATTTATTTTAAACTAATAAATTACGTATAAAATGTTTTTAAAATATAAGCCAGAAAAGTTAAAAATAGCAGATATTTTGATATTAAATTGCCAATACAAATTTAATCAATTATAGAATGATTTATTTTAAAATATAAATTTAATTTAAATAAAATTAACATTTAAAATAATTTAAGAAAATATTTTCAAATATCATATAAAATATTACTTTTAAAGATAACATAATTATCTCGAACCAAAGGGGTTATTGTTTTACTTGTTTATGCCCGCCCCCCCACCCCACCCTTATTTTACATCCCTAATAGTTAAGTCACTATCAGAATCGAATATTTCATATTTTTTTATTAACTTTTAATTTTTATATGAACTCAAGAATTGCTAATAAAATCTCTAAATAAACAAAAACTTAAATTAAGTAAAAATTTATTATTTTTAAAAATTAAATTTAAACTAAATTAATAAATAGAAATAAAAATTTTAAAATTTAATTACATAAATAATTTATAAATTTTAATAACTAGAAAAAAGAGACATAATAATTGAAAACAAGTATTTGCACTGATGATCTTTTGATATGAACCGGCTTATAATTTAGCAAAAGCTAAGTTATCACTGTTTGAAGCCTTTGTTATCATATGAATAGTGGTATTTCGATACCGGTTCTGAAGTTTGTGCGACATTATAGCTATGGTTGCGCTTCGGGATATTGTTTGGATCTCTTTCGTACTCGAGATGACTCGTCCGTTTGGCCAAAGCCGATGAGTTGGGCCGACGGCCGTCGAAGGCGTTGTTGTCGAAGGTCTGCACATTTGACTTGACATTCGGCGCTTTGTTAACACTAAGAGTGACTCGAGGTATGGACACGACATCATTGATCTTCAGGATCGGCTGCACTGGCTCTACATTAGCAGTGTTGGCACCAATAGGCGCCACTTTCTTCTTGTCTTCAGCTGTCGCCGCAACGAATGGATTTGGCTCTTGAGTTAAGCTGACCGGATGTGCGAGAGCCGAGTCGGCGGTCCTTGAGTTGCC
This sequence comes from Porobelba spinosa, assembly GCA_034699545.1. Taxonomy (NCBI): domain Eukaryota; kingdom Metazoa; phylum Arthropoda; class Arachnida; order Sarcoptiformes; family Damaeidae; genus Porobelba; species Porobelba spinosa. The sequence goes on along the minus strand of JAQIYC010001196.1, from coordinate 2,412 downwards.
ATTTGTCTGATTGAAGCCGAAGTTTCCCCATTTGTTACTCATTTGCGTCTTTTTATTTCCTATTTCTTGACCTCTTTTGTACACAAATATGATTAACGCGATCTGCAATCGGAAAATAATAATTTATAACTTTTTATTATTTAACTTTAATGATAAATTTACAAATATAATCCACCAAATTGGTCCCAGGTCAATAAAATTGATTAAAAGTACTAGCTTCGATACAACACTTAAATCATCCATCTTTAAATGTTTCATGTTGTCCTATTTTATAAAATAATTAATTAATTAAATATTTTTCAACTAAAATATTTAATTTAAACTAAATAAATGAATAAATATTCGCCTAAACATACCATTAAAGCGATTATCGCGTAAACAGTGGTCGCGATTGCGAACAGAATTCGCGCAACAGTTAAGTATTGCCAGACATAGAGAAACTTTCGAAACTCTTTCTGCAAATTATCAATTATCAGTGACATTTTAATTAAAGCCAAACAATTTATTTGCTTTTAATTAATTGCTCGCAAAAAGCAAAGACTGACCGCATTTCCAATAAAGAGTAATATCGCGGATATAAACCAAAAAACACGAATTGCTATTTTGATGCTAAGCAATATTGTGAAGGCTATTGAATAAAGTATTATTTTTATTAATCAATACAATATTAGGAAATATTACGGGGGATATATAGGATATAGAATTTTATAATAAAGTCTATTGGTTAAATTTTGTAAATATAATTTAATTTAAATTTATTAGTTTAAATAATATCAATTAAAGATGAAAGAAAATATAACAATTTTTAAAAACTTACTAATACTAAGATCGTAGGTAAATCCAAAAACAAATTTTTCATAATCAGTGGGTTTTGCCGAAAGTTTTTTGTTGGAAGTGATAAACACGAGTAGGAAAATATCAAACGTTAAAAACGATATACAATCCAACTGTTGATTATATCAAATAAATATTTGCATAAAAATAGAGAATAAAATCAACAATTAGTTCAAAACAATTCAGTGAACGCAAACATCAAACATAAAATTTGAATAACAAAAACACACCAGCGTAAACACTCCAGCAGTAATAGTCGAGGCATACGCCGAGCACCCGCAGCATCCCATTCCTACCTCAGCTAGTACTTAATAAAATTTTTATCCTAATATATAAAAATTTCAAAATACTATTAAAAATATTTATTTATAAATAAATTAATTTTTTCCTTTATCAATGTTTTAAAAAATTAATTAGTAATAAAAATTAGTAAAATTAGTCATCAAAACCACTTTTTGTATAATTGAATGCGAAATGTCGTTCCAATGCATTCATTGTTCAATGTTTTAATGAAAAAAGGAGTCGTCTTTTGAGCTAAAAAAAGTGGTTTTGATGTGATATGTAATTCAGTATTCATAACAACCTCCTCATCGACGAAATAACTGTTAGATAAAGCACTCATAACAACACAAAAATTGCCAATTATTGCCAACTATTCCTAAAACATTGTTTTATGATATCGCGATAATTTGAGATTATTTTTAAATAACAATTAATTTGAGATGGCCAAGTTTATTTAAATGTTTAACAATAATTTTTGTAGGCATAACTTTTATTATAAATACAAAAGTTTAACTTGAACTTAAAAATTTAAATCAAGTTTAAACAAGTTTTAAGTTTATTAGCAGGTTTGTTTAATTGGTAGTTGATAAATTTTAATTAAATAAATTTGTTTATAAAAATGTGTGCTTGCCCATCATTGATTGTTAACTATTTAGAATAATATTTTGTGTATTTTGATAAAAGTAATAAAATGAGTGAACCATCACTTGAAAAATCATAAAAAATGACACATTTTTTAATTCAATAGACAAGAAATTCTTTGCTAAACAATATTATTATTTGAGATAAATTTTTGGAATTTTGCTAATTCTTATTTAACTGTTAATGCCCTTTCTTAGGGTGTAATTAATAAATTACTTATATTTACATGTTAAGTTTTTGAGAATTAATAATCCAATTATAAACATAGAATTTTAATGTGAAATATTATAATTTACAAAATTAAATGTTAAATTAAAAATTAATTAGTTTAATAAATCAAAGTTGACTTATTTTAAAATATATTAATAAAACTTATAAAATATAAGTATAAATATTCAATATATATTTGTATAAATATAAGCATACACATTTATACTGATACTGTACATGTTAAATAATTGCAATTTTTATGGGTTTTTTTCTGGAAAATAGTGTATTTTTTGGGGATTTTCCAAAAAATGGACGTAATTTTGTGAATTTTTCTCTAAAATGACGTAATTTATGGCTAAATTGGGGATAAATCCAGTTAAATTAACTAAATTTAGTCTAAATCCAGTTAAATTTAGCCCCAATTTAAGGGTAAAATAGCAAATA
>JAQIYC010001195.1:0-10050 GCA_034699545.1 Porobelba spinosa | reverse complement strand
GTTGATAAAAAAAAATTTTTTAATTTGTTTAAAAAATTAACACAAGTTTTAAATTCTAAACAAAAATTTAAAACTTTATTTAAAACACGCAATGCCTTCAATGTTATAGAGTCTGCCATCAGATGGCAGTAAAGGCTATGTTTTTATAGTATTTTTCGACTCATTTCCAGTCTTTTCTAGAAATTAGAATTCATTCCCAAATCAACACTTAATCGCATTTTTAATCACTTTTTCCTCAATTTTTATCTCAATTTTCATCCAATTATTTGAAAATTATTTCAATTAAAAAATGTCCGAAAAAGTCGACGAAAGTGTGAAAGACGTGGAGAGCGAAGGGAAGGCCGTCTCCGAAGACGAGTCGGATTTGCCACCACTTGAGGACATCCGATACGATCGCAAAGACGACGAAGAGTTGAAGAATAAGAAGATTGTTATTCCCGAAGACCCGCAGCCGGAGAAAGACGACGAGGGATGGCTGGATGTGTTGGACAACGGAGAGCTCAAGAAGCTTGTGATAACTGCCGGCACTGGAGCCGAGCCCAGGCCTACGAAGGGCTGTATTGTTGCCATAAAACTGATTACAAAACTATTGGAATCACAAGCAGTGGTCGAAAGCGAGTCGTTCGACAAAATCGATATAATATTAGGCGAATCCGATCTAATCCAAGGATTGGATTTAGTTATACCACTAATGGATCAAAAAGAAGTCGCGAGAGTTGTCATCAGTTCTCGATTTGCTTTCGGAAAGTTAGGCAAAGGTTCGGAAATACCTCCGAATGCGACACTCGATTGCGAACTACACTTAACGGATGTCCTCTTTCTCGAAGACGACACTGTTTTGCCGATTCAGGACAGGATTCGATTGGGTATTCATTTCATTCTTATTTCACTCTTTTGTCGATTATTTAAATTCTAATTCACTTTACGGCCAATTAATACACGAATAGTCTTTGGTCTGTAGTTCGGGTGAAAACAGAGTTTTATATTTAGATAATTGTCGTTCAATTGCTTTAATATATTTGTATTAATTGTTTAATTGACCCAAAGGTAACCGAAAGAAGGAAAGGGGGAACTTCTGGTTTGGGCGCCAGGACTATAGCACAAGTATTTCGTGCTATAAATCCGCTCTCAAGCTGTTGGACGCGACCGACGAAGAGCTGAGCCCTGAAGAGAGGAATGAATTGCAGAAACACTTCGACGAACAGATGAAAGGAAAGTCTGATTCGGAAAGCACTGAAAGCAATGGTTCGGTTCCTAATGTAGACCAACAAAGAGTTGACGAATTGGTCGAAATCAGATCCACTGCTTATAACAACTTAGCGATGGCTCAGATGAAGATCGACGACTATAACGGCGCTCTCAAATCGGTCGATGCGGTGCTTCTGACGCAACCCAACAATGTTAAGGCATTGTTCAGAAAAGGCAAGATTTTGGCCAATAAGGGAGAACTCGATTTGGCCATTGACTCACTCAGAGCGGCCGTCACTATCGAACCGGACAATAAGGCCGTCGCTCAGGAACTGTCGAAATATTTGGCGAAACGAAAGCGCGAACTCGTGACGGAACGGGATCTCTACAAACGAATGCTTCAGTTGGACAAGAGTTCGTCGACTCAACCAAAAGGTATTGAATCTAATTCTGATAAGAAATGGCTTAAATGGAGTTTAATCGGAGGAGTAGTCACCGCCTCTCTAGCCGTCGCCAGTGCTCTCTCTTATAAATACATCCAATGATTACGGATTTAGGCCTTTGTTTGAAATTCAATAAATTTATAAATATATTCCAATATTTGTGATAACTCTCTATTCTGTATATTAAACGTTTAATACAAATATTTACAGTTATTTAAAGCAAAGTTTGAAATATAATTATATCAAAAGTAAACAAAAGTTAATATTTTATAACCCTTTGCCGAAAACAATCAACAATTACCGGTAATCTGAAACTTAAAAACAATTTTTATCCACATTTTAGCTAACATTAAGAGATTATACAAAAGATTTTTTGTATTTAAGAATTAAATAACAGATCAAACAAATAGACATTTATTTAACGCATTTATTAGTGAATTATTGTTTTTAGGTATTTTGGATTAATTTAGGTTTAATATCATAATTGAGTTATTTTTAATTATAAAAAGCGTTCATTTGTTTAATTAAAGTATATTTTAGTTTATTATATAATTTGTATATTTTCTAAAAAATAATTTACAAATAAAATAAATTTATTATTTTATCAAATGCTGTATTGATTCGAGTGAATACATACCGAACCCATATTACAGGTTCGTAGCGGCGACGGCAACGTTGGTCAGCGCCGTATTGCCGACCACTCGGTTGTCCGGAAAGACGAAAACCCGACAGCGATTCGGATTAATGACACGAATACAGAAACCGTTTGAATTGAATTCGCATCGATTGCCTCTAAACTGATTACCACATCCCTGAACCTCTATGTCCTGCGAGTCGTCGTCTGAATCGTAGTCACGACTATTACCCGTTTGATCATCGCTTGACTGAGAGCTCTGTTGTCTTCTGTTGTCGTCATTCCCTTCAGACATTCGAACCTTTATTATAAGATTATAATTATTTTTATACCTTTTTATGTATTCTGTAGTCAATTGTTAGAAACGATTAAATCTAATGGTTTACCCGAAAGCCATCGATTGCTGTATTTCTGCCGCTATTCCTCTCAATTCGATATCTGTTACCACTAATAGAGACCCAACACCTGTTGAACAGTTGAGGATTGTTTGGATTAGTGGCCGATCGGCCCTCAAATGTGTTGTCTCTGATTATTCCACAACAAGTGCCCTCATATGCATGTATGGCCTCTGCCGGCGAACTCGTTTGGAATCTGTTGTTTAGGATTGAGTTTCGATCACTTCTGTCGACATATCCTCTATAGCTCTGTCTTTCGTTACTACCAATCGAAATACCGAACCCATACTGTGGTAATCGAAGTCCAGTTCTGATTATAAAGCAATTCCTAACAGTGTTGTCGTCGCTGTCCCGTCTCAGAGCCACTCCTTCTTCTTCGATGTCTCGAACGATAATTTTTTCGATTATATTATTCTTCCCGTTCTGTACAGCTATACCTCTCTTGGAATTGCTAACTGTGAAGCCGTTCAGCAACCAATACCGGCCGGTTAGGTAAAGTGCAGTTCCCCTATTGTTCGATATGACTGCTCTTTGCGACCCAACCAATCGAATCGGAGCGTTGGCTCTACCGTTTCGATTGGCTATAAAATTGCCGGAATATAAGCCGTCGCGCAATTGAATTGTATCGCCCGGACTCACTGCTCGCAAGTAATCACGTAATTGTTTGGCCGTAGAGGCCAGGTATGTCCGACTTTGTACATAACTGACAAATATGACACAAAAATAGAATATAAAATGTAAATTCATTTCACTATTAAATTAAAAACCAATTTATTAATAAAACTGTCATTTGGTAACTGAGCTCTACTTAAATGAATTCTAATAAACTTTTTGACAAACTTTCAGTTTTTATAAAATGCAAACTCTATTCAAACAATATTTCTATTTGATTTATTCTTGTACACTTATATGATCTTCTATTGTCAACTCTGACACAATAAGGCCTATCAATACTGTATATTAAATAATGATTTTCTATTCAAACCAAAGGTTCAAACTTTTGATTAACTGTTATAAAAGTGGAGCGAATATAGATCTCACGGTCGCTATAATTATAAATCAATTTATTGATATATTTATTAAATTAAATTTTGTTTATTGTCGGCAACCCATCAGTTCTTTAAACAAATATTTCTGGATTTATGACAACAAAAAGTTGTAATAATTGATCCAAAAATCCGTTTACAAATACGCTTTTCTAAAGAAGTGTATTATATTGAAAAACACAAAAACAATTTCAATGAAAATTCTGTATTAATCCATAGAAAGTTGTTTAGAAAATAAGTTTACATTTTAATGAATAACGAGTTTAGAAAAACAATAGTTTATAACAAAATAATTAAATACTTTCATAGACTTTAAGATTCATTAACTATTTTAATAATTTGATTCAATTGTCTATTAAGATCTTGATCTGAGTCGTCATTATTGATGATATAATCCCAATCGGTGTAAGAGTCGAGTCCACACTCCGTCTCCTTATTGTCAATCCCATCGGTGAAAACCCATCCCCTCTTAGCTCTGGTCTCAATCGAAGCACATATTCTAATTGTCAGAATTCTTGCGCTTCGAAACTCTTCGTTATCTTTAAAATACTGGACATCCACAAGACGTCGGGTGTCGGACAGTATCCAAACTGCCTTTGATTTGGCATTGGATTCTTCAATCGTCAAGCGGAGAAATTTGTTGGGATCGGTAGCTCTGATCCGTTCACTATATAAAACCATTTGCTGTCTATAGACCTCCTTATAGGCCGTTGCGTCCAAAAGCTTATCGAAGTCTAGATTGTTATCCAAAGCGAACTGTCGTTTAATTGGAGCCGCGATTCGAAAGACAACAAAATCCGAAATACTTTTCGACAGCAAATCGACGAAATAGTCTTTTCCACTCTTTCTTTTGCCGCTAATTAACAAAACTATTTTCGGGTTTTTGTTTTCCATTTTTATTTAAACAGAATTTCTCGTTCGACAAGTCGTTTGAATTAAAAACTTGATTTAATGACTTGAGTTGTGTTTTAATTAGGTTTTCTAAATAACAAAATCGATATCCGGTTTAAGAAAATATTATTTAGTATTTCATTACTCGACTAATGGATGAGTGGTTTGACTTGAATTTTGATATTATTTTTCCTCCAAAACTAGTATTTTATGTTTAAATTAGAAATTTAATGCATTTTCTATTACATTTGAAATGAGATTACATTTAGAGATTTGAATTGCTATCGGTTTGGCAGCAATTCATTCGCTAAACTGGACTCAACTCGAAATTCTGCAAAAATTTGGAAGAGTTGTACAGGTACAAATAAAGTTTTCATTTTATGTTAGTCAATGATATAATAATTTTGTTTACATTTAAATTAATTCGGTTTATATACAACACAAAAGTGTAGTATTTGTTCAATCGTATGATTTATTGCAATCAGAATTTTGTTTAACAATAGATATCTCAAAAACAGCAAATATGCAAGCTAAGTTTACAAACAAACTGCCTAAACAAATGGTCGATTGCTGTTTCAGAAGCAATCATAACATTATTTATTCTAAAACTAATTCAGTTTTAAAAATCAATTTATAATAACTTAAATATTATTGAATAACTCTGTAATGTATACCAGATATCAAATATCAAATTCAAAGTCAGTCGAAGTGGTCTTTATCTATAATTTCCTAAATTTATGCAATTTTTGCAAAACATTTATAATTAATTAGTATTGCAATTCTTAAACCGGGAAAAAAGATATCGATAGGAAAGCAAATATACTAAAACACTTGAATCGATTATCATGCTAAAATATTGACATTGGTTACGACAGCACAAGAAAATTCATTAATAATCTGCAAAAACTGATTTTCACAGATAAACGCAAATTTTGACAAGAATTTGATGAATACTTTGACGAACGGAATGTTGTTTTTATTCTTGCATTCAGTAGTCAATACATAGATCGCGCGCAACCACTCTATGCAAACTAATATTTAATGAAAAACTATCCTGGCTACTTTCTGGTTTATACTTACAACTTATGCAATTATTAATATTAAAACTTTTATTCAAATAAATTCATATGAAAGTCAGCAAATATTTGTGTCACTATTGACATAATGTCAAAAAGTCTTCAATTATCTGCCATTCAATATAACGTCATATTTGTCGATACCTTTTAAAGGGTTTATCACATGTTTTGACATTTATTTACTTTACTTTTTATGCCATAAATAGTATTATTTTAAGTCATTTTAAGCCAAACTTCATCCGAAGAACATGTCATCGAATCCATGCGATAATGTTATCCTAATTACCGATTCCTATAAGGTTTGTATTGGAAGTCATTAATTGATTCATTGATTAATCCATTGAATGTCCAACAGATCACTCATTGGAAACAATATCCGCCGAAGACTACGAAACTGTATTCGTATTTCGAGAGCAGAGGCGGAAGGTTTGAAAACACAGTCTTCTTTGGTCTCCAATATATCCTCAAACGCTATCTTTGCGGTCAAGTCATTACCGCCGATAAGATCACTGAAGCGAAAGTGTTTTGCAAAAGACATTTCGGAAGAGACCTCTTCAACGAAGTCGGTTGGAAACACATTCTTCACGAACACAACGGATATCTTCCGCTTAAGATTAGAGCAGTTCCCGAGGGGTTGGTTATACCGACACAGAATGTCTTATTCACTGTCGAGAACACAGATTCAAGGGTTGCGTGGATTACGAATTGGTTGGGCTTTGGATTGAATGGCAATTAAAAGATGTTTTAAATTAAATTTCAAATTTATATTAAGGTTTGAGACACTTCTGGTGCAGTGTTGGTATCCCATGACTGTGGCCACACTCTCTCGGGCCCAGAAAGTCATAATCGCCGACTATATGGATAAGACGGCCGACTCTTTGGATAAAGTCGTTTATCAATTGCATGACTTCGGATATCGAGGCGTTTCGTCGGTTGAGGTTTGCATTGAATTGACGTTTTGTTAAAATATAGTTAAAATTCTTAAATCTGATCCACCAAAAGCAAGCGGCAATCGGCGGCGCCGCTCATTTGGTCAACTTCTGCGGCACCGACACTCTGGCCGGCATTCAATTAATATCTAAATACTACGGCGAAGATATGGCCGGCTTTTCAGGTGCGGTCTATAGACAATGATTTAATTTAAAAGAATATTAAATATCGAATATGTAATCGAATCGAATCCATGTCCAGTGCCGGCGACAGAGCACTCAACGATGACCGCTTGGGCGGCCTTTGAGAATCCGGACAATCTATTCGACGGCGAACTGAAAGCGTGTGAATATATGCTCAAAGAGTTTCCCGAAGGTATCATATCTGTAGTTTCGGACAGTTATGACATTTACGAATGTTGTGAAAAGATTTGGGGCCAAAAGCTTAAGGAACTGGTGGTCGAGCGCGGGAAGACTGAGGGCAATGTTCTCGTCATACGACCCGATTCGGGAAATCCGGTCGAAGTTTTGCCCAAAATTCTGAACATTCTATACGAAGCGTTCAAAAGCGACTGCACTGTAAACAGCAAACAATACAAAGTATTGCCGAACTATTTACGTATAATACAAGGCGACGGCATTAGCGTCGACTCACTCCGGGTCATACTCGAGCGCATCACAGAGTGCGGCTTTAGTATTGAGAACTTCGTGTTCGGGAGCGGCGGTTCGCTACTCATGCGCGTCCACAGAGACACCAATGCCTGTGCCTTCAAGTGCTCGTACGCCGAGATTGACGGCAAACCCGTAAATGTATACAAAGACCCGAAAACCGATCCAAACAAGTCATCGAAAAAAGGAATACTTAGTCTACAGTTCGATGAGAACCAGAAGAAGTTTATAACACATGAGGAACAGCAGAATGAGAGCAAAAAAGGCGATTTCAAAGACATTTTGGAGACTGTCTTCGAAAACGGAAAGCTTTTGAAAGAATTTACGTTTAAAGAGATTAGAGATAACGCGAGAGTAGAGATCAATGGGAAGAGGATTTGACGCGTATTCGCGTCTATATAACCGAAGGAACAGTATTTTTGAAACTATTTTTAAATTTTTACTTTAAGTAATCAATTCATAAGAGTCTCATAAAATAGAAATTCATTAATCGCTGACAAGAAATAGAATATCAAATCAAATAAATGAACAAAATTTTAAGTTTAGAAGAATATTAATTAAAACAAAGAATGAAAGTATTTTACCTTCAAATCAAAGTTCATTTGCAAATCGAATTCAATTTTTGTATTTAATGTTTTATTTATTAATAATTAAAAATAAGAAATAGTTTAATAGAATTACGAGTTTTGTTGGTTTAAAACAAAAGAACTAAACGTCGGAAATGATAGCCTCGACCTCTTCCTTAGTGAACATATGATATCCCTTATCCTTCGTAATGGTCGCCACTTCAACATTAGTCGAATTGAGCTTCTCTTCCATCACTTGTTTCAATATATTCAGCACTACTTTCAACGACTCTTTCAAACCGATTGCCTATTCGACCCAAAATTGTTGACAAAATGTTAGATATTTTGCGTAAATCTAAAATTGAATCGATTGACAGACCTTATGATACGCCTCCTGTAGGGCCTGCTGTGCGCCCTCACAGCCCGAGCCGATAGCTTTAGCGTCGCACTGGACGTAAGTGCCGGACGGATCCATATGATAGAGTTGAGGACCCCTTTCGTCGGTACCGGCGAAGAGAATAGCGACTCCAAAGGGTCGACTCATGGCATTGCCCTCATTGTCGGAATCGCCGAACTGTATGGCCAGGTTCGACACGGCCTGAGTCACCGACTCGATCGACATCTTCTCGTTGTAGAGAAACCAGTGATTCTGTCCAACAATACAACAGTTATGACAACATCCGACGCGCTCTCCCATTCCCAACATTCATACCTGTGCTTCGACCCGAGCCCTGTCAACCATTGTTCGACTGTCGGCCATAAGACCACTGACAGCACATCCAATGTGTTTATCGATTTCAGCGATCTTTTCAGTAGCCTTGGCCTCCATGAGCGTAGAGGTCACCCTCTTCTCGACCGCCAGAACCACGCCTTCACTCGACTGAATGCCTATCGCTGTCGAACCCAACTGTTGGCGAAGACATCAAAACAATTGGAATGAGTTGTGGATCGGTTGCCGACAATCACTCAATACATACTTTGATGGCTTCGATGGCGTACTCGACCTGAAAGAGCCGACCCTCGGGTGAGAAGGTATTGACTCCTCTGTCGTATTCCGATCGCGTCATAAACATTGTGTCAATTAATTGGTTTACAAATTGTTGTCAAAATTTAAATCAATTTGAGTTCAATTTCTGCTATTTTTGTGTTGATTTGTGTTGAGTCACGTTTTGCTTGGATTTGACAATAAAGTCAACATAAATAACGTCAAAGTTATACTAACTTTCGGTTTTTGATTGCAATTAAGGTTTGAACGAACGTCGAGTTGCCATAACAACAGTGCAGCTAATATTGGCGGCGCCGGGCGTTTACACATCTTTGCCGTAGACAAGCATTAGAGCGACGCCAACAATACGAGTGAACGCCTGGCGTTTATTCTTATGGCAACTGAATTGTATAGAACCCTATTGTTGTGCTATTTGATGAGAGAATACTCGTAGTCTTTGCTAGCATTAGAGCCCTGTGTGAGAGCCCTATGAGAGGGAGAGAGGGAGTGAGAGAGTGAGTGAGTGAGAGAGAGAGAGAGAGAGAGAGATAGAGAGAGAGAGAGAGTGTGTTTGGCGCAGGTATTCACCGATTTATTCTCAACTGTACTTCGCTATCGAACACAACTATCAGTAAATCAATACTTAATTTGTAGGCCTTTTTCACAATTGAGAGACTCATCGCTCGATAGATAATACTGAAGCGATAGCTCATTGAAGACACGTTTGACCGCAATTGCAAAAAGTACTGAAAGCCAACCATTAGTTTCCGGTGTTCTTCACAAATCATATTTTAATATATATTTCATTTATTTGATAAATAAAAGCAAATAATAATCTCATAATAAGTCAACACTTGTACTAAACACTCGATTTAAACACAATTTAATTCAATTAATAAATAATTTTTTGAATTTTTGCCGCTTTTTATGAAATTGATTCTAACGTTGAGTTGAATTGAAATTAATTTGTCGTTCATTTCATTAATCATTTGAAGGTTTGTTTGAATTTTTGATTTTACGATCTTTTCTCTAATTGTTGTTTAAATTCTTGTATTAAAAGTCGTTTTGTTTTTGTGTTAACTGTTTGTACGGAATGTTAAGAATTCACACAATTTTTGAATTAAATTATTTTTATAAACAGTTTTTGATTTAATTTAATAAATAATTTTCGTTATAAATCGGATATTTTTTAAGCCTTTCTTTCCTAAATCGTTAAACTAATCGACAG
>JAQIYC010001194.1:0-10059 GCA_034699545.1 Porobelba spinosa | reverse complement strand
AGAGGTCAAAACAAAAACAAACCAGCTATATTTTGGTTAAAATTGTATTAGTAAAAACAAAAATTTAAATATAAAAATACCCTTCACTAATATCGCACTCATATCGCACTCATATAAATTCGAAACGATATAATTGAATCATATATTTGTGTTGACATCAGCTCAGCTGCCAATGACTGAGTGACTCATCTGTGCGTTAAATGCCATTAAAATAATCTAAACATTGAGTGAATTGTTTGCAATAAATAGTTTGTCAGTCAATAAACGCTATAATAGTTGTAAATCGAGTAATAATTTCTAATAAATTAATTAATTGTTTGCATTGTTTTGTTGTTCGTATAATCCGTTATTCAAAGCCATTCAGACATTGATTTAAACTAATTTTAATCGATTTGACAGAACATCCAAATCAGACCAATGTTTAAGTCGACCTCAAATTTCGACAAACTATTGGGTATTTAGTTATTAATTGCCTTTAATTGGATTTAACACTAAATATGATCTGTTTTGGGTCTGCGGTCAGAACGGGCCACAAGTCTGACTAATCTGGAGCCGGACTGGAACGCCATTCTTCAGATCTGCGACACTATTCGACAAAATGACGTTCAGTTAGTTTACCACTAATTGTCTTAATTATCGATTCGTTTATCTCTTGATTTGTTGTCTTTAGACCGAAATATGCCGTCAATGCCATTAAGAAGAAACTATACGCGACTAACCCTAACGTCGAACTACTGGCGCTTCAGGTCAGTCGCCCAACCATTCACTCATTGTTTTAGATTTGAATTGTCTTCGAAACCAATAATCAGGTTCTGGAGTCATGTGTGAAGAACTGTGGCTCGACTTTCCATAACGAGATCACAAGTAAGGCATTCATGGAAGAGCTCCGGGAGATCGTGAAGATGTCGTCCGACACGAAGGTAAGGGACGAAGTGCTGAAACTGATCCAAGTCTGGGCGCACGCCTTCCGCAACGACCCGAACCATCGGGCAGTTCAGGACACCGTAAACCTGATGAAGATCGAGGGCTTCAAGTTTCCGGTGCTTAAGGAGAGCGACGCCATGTTTGCGGCCGACTCGGCCCCCGAGTGGGCGGACGGCGAGTGTTGCAACCGGTGCCGAACCCAGTTCTCAATGGTTCAGCGCAAACATCATTGCCGTAATTGCGGACAAATATTCTGTCAGAAGTGTTCGGCGAAGTTGTCGTCGATTCCGCGCTATGGCATCGAAAAGGAGGTTCGGGTTTGCGACGACTGTTTCGATAAATTGAATAAAGGCCTCAAACCGGGCGAACTGTCCGGCGCTAAACCTGCGACCGGCGCCAACGGGTCGGCCGAATCATCGCCTTATAGTGCAGTCAAACCGAAGACCGAAAACGGAAAGACCGAACGGGAGATCCAGGAGGAGGAGGAACTCCAGTTGGCTTTGGCTCTCTCCCAGAGCGAGGCCGAGTCGAAGGAACGGGAACAGCGGACGCGCTCTCACTCGGCCTCTTCGTCGCCGTACGGCACAGGCATTGGAGGCACGAAATCGAGTTTGAAGTCAAGCGGATCGCCTAAACGACTCGACTCTTCTAACAAATCCCTGTCCTCTAACAGCATCGATGACCCGGAGCTGACCCGTTATCTCAACCGAGACTATTGGGAACAGAAGGCTCTCAACTACCAGATCGATGAATCCAATTCGTATAACCCGACGCCCAGTGCTCCCCAACCGCAACAAATGGCGAACAATACTTCGGTTTTGCATAAAAATACCGCAAATATGAGTCAAGAAGTGAATCACAAACTGAAGGACAAAATGGCGAACGGAGTCGACGACGAAATGGAAGTCTTTCTCTCGTCTCTCAAGTCTGCGATCGAGATATTCGTGAATCGAATTAATTCGAATCAATTGAGAGGCCGTCCGATCGCGAACGACAGTGCAGTCCAGTCCCTCTTCATGAACATAACGAATATGCACTCAAATCTGTTGGCTTTCATACAACAACAGGACGAGACCAGAGCCCACTTCGAGGGCCTGCAGGACAAGTTGAATCAGATCAGAGACGCCAGGGCTGCACTCGATGCGCTCAGGGAGGAGCACAGGGAGCAGATGAGGCGCGAGGCCGAGGAGGCGGAGCTCATACGACAGCAACAAATGGCGCAGAAGTTGGAGATAATGAGAAAGAAAAAGCAGGAATACCTACAATACCAGCGAGAGATCGCTTTGCAGCGGATGCAGGAACAGGAGCGCGAAATGCTGTTGAGGCAGGAGCAGCACAAGTACATTCCCGTGTGGCAGCACCCGCAGCACTCACAACCCGCACCGCCCGTTCCCCAAATGCATTACTCGAACGGACCGCAAACGGCTGGCACTAACTATATGTCATATGTGGGCCCTTCCGGCCCTCAGCCACAGAGCACGCCTTCAGCGCACCCTTATATGACGAACACCATTCCAACCAACACTTCGGGTAATGTGCAAATGTATGCGCCCCAGACGGCCGCTATGGGCTATGTCGGGCCACCCCATGCACCGCAACCAACAACACAGAGCGCACAGTCGCCACATCCACACCCGGCACCGGCACCCATACAGTCGAACCTAAATGCTTATGACATGCAATCGATGGCCAATACTTTGCCTCAAATGCCGATCAATAATCAGATCCAACAGCCGATGAGTATGAGTGCACCGAATCCGCCACAAACTGATGGCTCACAACCGATGGCATCACAACTGCAAAGTCCCAACACTTCGGCACAAGTAGTTGAGGCACCGCTTATATCGTTTGATTAGTTCTTCTTTTTATTTCAAACAAATCTTTATTAAAGAAATGGATTTTTATTATTATAATCGAAGCAAAAGAAAACAAAATTTTATTATATATTAAAATTTAGAACACATTTAGAATATAAACAATAATAATATCGATATTTCTATAATTGAATCGATTTAAGAGTTTCCTTAAAAAGTAGAATCGCTTTGTTTAACGACAAACAAAATCCATGAGAAGCCGGCAATAGAGGAAAGGGAGGCAAAGGAGTTAGCGTCGGCTCAAGAGTCAGCTGTTCCGCTGACGTGATGGCAGCCGATGCGCACATTTCTGACACTTTCGCCCAATTCTCGTGTCTTTCGATGAAATGGTCGGCGATTCGGATAATGTGTTCGCGAATGGGTTTATCGAACGCTTTATGAGGCGTTAACAGCATTTTAGTCATCGATTGAATCAGTTTTATGACAACCATTTCGTTGTAGAGCCGACTGTTTTCGTTGGCGATAGCCGTTCCCCTCTGTCGGCCATAACCCGCTTCGTTATAATAGGGTTCGGCCACTAATATCAGGCCCTGTATTGAGACAATCAGTTGTAACAAATTGGAAGCATTCGGTGCCCAAACTTCCGTTCCTTTTCCACTCCAAGTGCCCAAAAGACTTATACAAACTTTTCCACTTTCATACAAATTTGGGTTCAGTCTATCGGAACAGTAAGAGATATAATGTACTAAAGGCGGGACTGAAGGGTAATTGGACGGCAACTGAATGTCGAACACAAACAATCCGTCTTCATATGGCGTTCCTTTGGGGCCGAACACCAGCACTGATAACAGATCTATTCGGTCGTGAAATAGCGCCACATCTATGCCTTCGGGTAAAGCACTTGAAAGCAGAGATATTTCGAATTTTATTCGTTTTAAAAAGTCTTTTAGACTTTTCGGTTCACTTAATGAGAGATAGTATTTATGACATTCGGGAACGGTATCCAAAAATATAACATTTCCTTTCTTTTCAGAAACCATTCCGTTTAGAGGCATAGCAGTCGAGCCGTTCGTGTGTGAGCTTTCATTCCCTTCAATCGGTTCGGACTTCGAGTTATCCTCTAAGTTGTGGCCAATTGTGTCTCCATTTGTAGTCTGAGATTGCGTTTCATTTTTCGAAATTTCAGTTTTCAATCCATCGATTATATCGAGAAATGTATTTACATTCGACTGCGAACTCGACGCCAATTCTGTGCAACTCTTTTCCGAATCTTTTGTTTCGTTGTTATTGATGTGATTCTCGACAACTGAGGGCTGAGAGGTCTGAGAGAACGGCAATAGTTGGACGAGTCGTTTGGAAAGTTGTTGTAATTTGTTTAGCGACGAGTCATTGCCTTCTTTGCATTTATCTAAACTGCTTTCCGCTCTTCTCATCACTTTTAGCAGATTTTCTAAACCATTCCTACAATTGCCGGTTCCGTTTGAGAGCCAACTTTCCAATTGTGACGTCCCGTTGTGTAACAGTTTGAGCAAACTTTGGTAATAAATAGTTTTGGGATTTTGTTTCGAAACCTTTTTCGTACTATAATTCGAAAAAAATACTAAATTTCTTTTCGAAAACGCAATTGAGAGACGACTGACCTGTTGTTGGCGCCGGTGTTCTCGTCATCGGTTTCCCAACTCTCGGCATTACTTTCCGGATAACTATAATCTGAATAATCGTATTCCGAACCGCTGTCGCCCCACAAGTCGTCCGAATCCTGGGTTTAGGCAAAGATGTCATTAAAATCGAATAGAATTGAAATAATAGCAAAACTGACGTAATCTCCGACAACGAAGAGCTGTTGCGGACATACGAGTGATTTCTGTCGGTTAAGCCAAACACATTCCAACATTCCATCCAAAGTCAGGTCAATCACTTGTCCGGCCCGGGAGAGCGGTTCGCAGTTGTCTGCGTCCGAGTCAGAGGTCAATATTTTAACGACACAAACCCCGGATCGGAATCTGAAGTCCGGATGATCTTTGATGTCGTAAACACTGAGTTCTTGTTGAGCAACGGAATGAGCGGTTTGGGAGTTCGGCGCCACTGAAAACCATTTGACTGAAGCCGTTCTGGCGATGGCATCACATCTCTGGACGACTCCGTAATCGAATGTTTCGGAAATGTCTTTATTCTCGACGACGTAATCGCCCGGAAAGAAGTCGTGATTATCGATGTGATGGACCGGATAGAGACAAACCGATGGAATGTCGTCTTCGACCGACGAGTTCTGCCAAACGACAGTCACCCGAGTATTTGTGGCCACAATTTCAACGGGCAGTCGCGCGCCGGCACTTGTAGTGATAGGCAGTAAGTAAGGCCTCTTCCGGTGCGAACTAAACAATTTCTTTTGTTTGACTCGATTTACAGGAAGAGAAAGAGATTTGGATTTCGTTTTCATTACTTTTTTCTTTGATTTCGATTTATTCGTTTCGATTGAAGACAACGAAAGGCTTTCACTTAACGACCGCTTTTTGGAAGTGCTTTCAATCGTTTCAAAACTACTCTCACTCTCGGACTGGAGGCACAGCTCGTCTTCAGGTGCTCTGTAATCATCGCTCAACTCCTGTTGCGCTAATTTCATCGATTCGTTTGTCAGCCAATCAGACAATTTGATGACTGAATCGGTGTCTTTGATGGTGTAATAGCATTGATGTCCGATCTGTAGCGAACACTTCCCGAAGTAATTCAAACAATGAATTCGATTGATGTCTTCGCCTCTAATGAGGTCTCCGTTCGGATGCGACGTATTGTTCAAACAATTGTTTTGCGACTCATTTCGGATCGAATTCTTTTGGCCATTAATTGTATCACAATTTTTAGACTTAGTTTTAGACAAACTCTCGTCTGAGAGACAACACAACCAATTGATGGCAACGCTATCGATAGAGACGTCTTCGACGACGACATTGATCTTCGAATTGCGAATTGAGTTCGAATTCATAAACCGCTTCATTCGGTTCGATTGTGTCAACCATTTTGCGGACTTGAGATCCTTTTTCGGGCCATAGAGTTGTTGACCGATATAATAGTCTTCTCTATTAAACTCCGAGTCTTTGTTCTCGCGTTGAGTCAACAGATCCACGAATTCACTTATGTCTAAGTCATGGACCGCAAGAAGTGAGCCGTCACTGCACTTGAGGACTAACTTTTGGTTCACTTCCTTCACATATCCGAGCCATGAGTCCAACAAACAGATCGTGTCTTCAGATATATGTGAAAGCATTTGCAGATCACTTGAGTCTATGTTTTCGATCACTTTATCAGTTCCTAAGACCTTAAGCGTCGCTAATATTTGCGTCGATTTACAGAATCCGTGTTCGCTATTCGCCTCCAATTTGCGGGACTTCGGGTCCACTCGTTGGACAACATCTCCGCTCAGAAGCGATCGATCGTAGAGTTTGACCTTTGATTGGATCCAAGCATTGGTTAGCCTAAGAGAGCAATCGATTAAATCAATTAGTGCTGACCTTTGACTCATTGACGACAACAGTGTTTCCGTTCGGATATAAAGCAATTTTCGTAAATCCGGGCCTCAATTGCCGCCATTTGTCGCCAATCGAGCGCTTGTTGTCATCGCTGTCGTCGTCTTCGTCCGAATCCTCCGAATCGGTCGCGTTTTCGGAGCTCTCGACCACTAAACCGAATACCAGTTTCCCATTGGCTGTCCGTTTGACGACAACGTCTTCATCGAAGTAATCACATAAAGTCTCTCTTCTATTCATATCTCGACTTAACTATTCGTTTACTAATGTTTTGACACTTTTTCTAATCAATGACTAATTTTTCCGATTCTAAGATCCGATTCAATTGAATATTATTTAAATTAAAAATAAAATTTAATTTATAATAAAACTCTATATAAATAATAATCATATGATTGCTAACAATAATATCGAGTAAATCGTATATCAATTAAAATTAAATAAAATGTAATTATAATCTAAAACCAAATCAAATGAATTGCTAATAGAGTTGTGTTTGTATTGATGTCAACACAAACCCAATCATTAAAAACATTTCAAATCCAATCAAAACTTCTGTTCGATTGTGTGCGACATCTCATGAATGCCTCAATCGCTCTAACATTGATTCCATTGATTCCATTGATTCCCAGTATTAGTAATGAAAATATTTATTCATTTATTTTTATTTTTAATTTTTCAGAATTTTATTTGTTTATAATCATTATAATCTATTTGATTGTATTTTGGATTGAAAATTGAGCTTGGAATTATGTTGAATTTTGAAAATAACAATTTTAACCCTGTCTTTCAAAATTGTTATACAGTATAAAAAAGTTATTTTGTGCTAATATTCTGTTAAATGTGTCTGATTTGGGCTAAAATGAATTACTGTATAACAGAATTAACCAAAGAGTGGAGTGTTGAGGCTCTTTACCCCTGAAAAAAAATTAGACCCAAACACCCTTTGGAATTTTGCTCAGTTATAGGACGCCTTCTCTTAAAGTATGTGGGTGCCAAAAGCCTTTTATTATCATTTTTGTAAAAATTATAGTAATTTAACAAAGGCAAAATTCTGTTTAAATCCAGTTAAATTAGTTTAATGTGGTTTAAAACGGCTTTAATTGCAATTCTTATAAACAAAAAGGAGCAAATTTAGGCAGGACCCTTAATCTTCTCTAAACCCATCTAGGATTTTGTTCAAAATGAGTGATTTACCCTACCTGAATCCCCTAACTTTGGCTAACCTTACTGTATAAAGTGTAGGGATTTTGACTTGGGGGTATATTCTGAAATTGCCGTATTGGCATTAAAAATTTTACTAAAAATTATTTCCTTCGTGGCTTCAGTTGATATACTTGCTTTCCTAAAAATTTTTTAAAGAGAATTTTTGGTTACAGGTAATTTTTTACTTTTTTGTTCTAAAACCGGCTAATATCTAGTTAAATTAAGCTAAATCCAGTTTAAATTCGGTTTAATTTGGTTGAATTTAGTTAAATAGGTTTTTGGCGCAAAAAATGGAATATACTTGGAGTAAAATTTGAGTATATCTTACCTGATCTCCCCTAGGATTTAGGCCAAAATTTTTAGGCTATACTCTACTTGATTCTTACCGACCGTTGACATGTCTGATAAAATGTTTATATATTTAGTTCAATGATTAAAAAGCTGTAAATTTGTTGAAATTAATTTTAACATTTGTCTGGTTTATAAATAGTTATTATTTTTATTAAGTTTAGTTAAAAATTTTTAAAATACTCATTGAGAATATATAGAATTCTTGCAAAGTAATATTCGGCACATTTTTAAACAGAATTCTGTAAACATAAATATAATAGATATATATACAAACTCTGTATTAAATTATAAAATAAAATAATTTAGAAAGAGAAGAATTAATTTAACTTTAGTAAATAATCAAAGTTTATTATTAATTCATGTGTCAAAGATAGTGACAATAAGTTTATTGTGCTTTTTCATCTTTCAATATTATATGCAAGCTATTTTTATAGCAAAATATTACTTACAAATTAATAAATGCATAAAACCATAGCAATTTAAAGTAGTAATCAAATGCAGTAAAAAATTAAAGGTATGTTTCAATTGATATCATTGATACAACATGTACTGTATACAACATTGATACCACCTGTATCATTTCTCTCTCATTAATTTTTTGATTATTTTAATTAATTTTTGAATCAAATAAATTCTGCACAGATAACAAAAATTGACTAAACTTTTACTTTTAAACACTTATTCAATTTGAATAACATTTGCTGTTTTGGTTAATTGAGTGAATAGTGAATTGAATACATTTTTCTGATTGTTTTCAAAACACATCTATTTTATAAATTAAAGATTTTGGTTTTGAATCAAGATTATTTTAAATTATTAATACAATTAGCAATTATTAAGAAATTACATTTTTAATTAATAAATTCCTTGTTAATTTTTACAATTTTAAAATTGTTATTAAATTTATTAAGTATTACAAATGTAAATTTTTGATGTTATTAAATAATTTTATTTATTTATGATACAACTATCAAGCAAAAAGTATAAATACCATGAGTTAATAAAAACTTATGCCAGTGTCAATTTGCATTATATTTTAACAATCAATGAATTTTCAATGTTTTTTCCAATTAAATAACGGCAAACATTTGGGTCGACTCTTGTAAGCGCCGACGTCTTCCAACACGGAATGTGGGGAACAAATGAATGGGTCGTTTGTATCGGTTCTCCATTTTTTCAATTTTCGTTTCAAATATTTCGTAATATTCTTATATTTGATCAAATCGTAGATATTATTGATTTCCTTCTCATCCGATTTCAAGTCGAATAACTCCCACTCAGGTCTGTAGTAATAATTATCTAAACTCTTGTACCAAAAGACTGGTAACGAATGCTGAGTTCGGTTTAGAATGTATTGAAACGTAGGTGAGATGTATAGGTCCTCATCGATGGCAAACGGAGAGTTGTAATTGAGGTTATGGATCAGTTTATAGGCTTCGGTTCGGATGGAGCGCATCGGGTAATACATTGTCAACTCATGCCAGCTATGGCTTCCAAACACTTCTCTCTCCTCTTGGTATTGATTCTGAGTTTTGAGAAAAACATTTAAATTTAAATGTAATTCAGAAATAAGTGATTTTTTAGAGATAAAAGTCAGTCAAAACGAATCAATGATTTATCGATAAATAAGAGTTTCGACGAATGCAAAGCATTTAGTTTTTGTAAGTTTAATGAACCTGGGTTCTTAGCAACTAAATCCATTATTTAAACTATTAATATCTCGAAATTTACTGATCGGATAACAATCTAATTTGTTTGAAAACTCCAAATAATTAGAAATTTGATTCAATAATACCTGAGTTGTAAACTGTAGTAAAGACTTTCCAGTGAATACGACTTTTTTACCAAACAGTTTATATTTCGGTAATCGTATGCCAAACCAGTCCAAAACCGTGGGCATCACGTCTAATAAGCTTACCTGGCTTGAAATTTTCTGTAGGTATATTGATTTAGCAAAAATTTAAATAAATTTATTTAGAACAAAACAAGAGTACTTATTTACTGTATATAAATTTAAACTAATAATGCAAGTTTTTAAGTTGAAGAAATTACTAAATGTAGTATCTAATATCTAGTATATAGTATAAAATAAATATAGTATATACTATATATACATATTATTTTTTATATAATTCAATTTTTTAAAGTAAACAAGTTGTATATATATTTTTATCAGGGTTGGCCAATGGAAATCCATGTACGCAACCCTTAACTTAAAAATTTTGCCCCTGAACTCTTCT
>JAQIYC010001193.1:0-10061 GCA_034699545.1 Porobelba spinosa | reverse complement strand
CCTCAGGGGGGGGGTTGCGGACCTGGCCCCCCCCCTATGGCCAACCCTGAATTAAGCTAACGACTAACGACTTTCGACATTCATCAGACTGATTAGACTAACGACTGATCTAATGATTACATATGAATATTTAAAATAATTATTTTAGCATTTTTTTATAATTTTTGCCATATTTTATATTATTTAACGTAATTATTTTCAGTAATTTTAGCATTAAATACTTGCAAAATTTATTGAGTGAAAATTTATTTTGTTTATAAAATTATTTTGTTTGTTTAATTCTTATTAAAATTTTATTTTGATAAAACATGTGATATATATGTTATATATGTGTTATTCTGGGTAATTTCAACTAATCTAAAAATAACTTTAAAAATTTTTAAGTTATAAAAATGATAAAATTTAACATTTTTTTAGTAAATATAAACAAGTTTAATTTTTAAACAAACTACTTTAAATTTTTAAATTTTCTTTTGGTCAAACATCATTGGCAGCATTGATCGATTTAGAGAATTTGAAAATAAATCTTGCAATAGTTTTCCACCAATGTTCAGCATTAATAAACTATGGTGCATAAACTATAGTTTATTTATGGTAAATAAATTATTGGCGGTAATCAGAAAAATGGCTTTCTTCTGATTAGCATGATATTTATAATTTGTATTTTATAATGTAAAATTAAACTCCAAACAAAATATAAGCAAAATTAAAACAAGGATAAAAATATTAAAAGATAAATTTTAATTAATAATTATTTTTAAAAATTTTTATTTTACATAAAATATTGGTTAATTTTTTAAAATTATAAATTAGCCTATCATAACCAGTTTTTAATTTTGCTTATACTTTGTTTGGAGTTTGATTTTACATTATAAAATACAAATTTTAAATATCTTGATAATCAGAAACAGACCATTTTTTTAGTTAGCGCCAACAATTTAATTGCCAAACTTAATGCTGAACTTTGGTGGCGAACTATTGCAAGATTTATTTTCAGACTCCCTAAATAGATCAATGATTTGTACAGTATAAAATTTTTAGTTTAATTAGCAAAATATTATTTTGAAAGTAAATAGTCGACAGTTAATTTTTAATAGAATTATTGATTTGATTGATAAAATTAAATAATTGAAATTTATTATTTATTTTATTCTTGTCGAAATTAATTTAGTTCTAAAGTTATTTGATCAAGTTATTAAGGATATAATTTGCCGGGATAATGTGCAATCGAATAAATATATTTTTATTATAGCATTATAAATTTTTTACTAGATGCTAAGCTTTATTTGCTTTTGCACATATAAGTAACTTTAATATAATATATATTTCCACTTCGAAATTTATTTAATAAGTAAGAACTTAACTAATAATCAGGTAATTTAAGCTAAATTATTTGTTTTGCAAAATATCGTGTTTGCTCTTAGTTTATAATCCATATTTTAAATGGGCAACTATTTTGTAAAAGCAAACATGGTAGTCGTCACGATTAATAATAATGAAATATTTAATTATGTTTGGTGAAATTTTAATTTATAAATTTATTTTTAAATTATAAACTGTAAGCCTCGCTATCAGTACTTTTGCCGCAATTATAATATAATTAATTTTACCAAGCGTATTAAGTAAAAATACTAGTAAAAACAAGTTATACATATAAATTATCGAAATTAGGCTAAAACTAACAAATTAAATTTATGCTCTTGGTGATTTAATTATCAACATGTCGTTTATTTTAAAACATTTCTAAAGTGATTGCCAATTATATTATTATTAAATTTAGTAGAGATTTATAGAATTAATATATTTTTTAATGAAAAATTGTGTAAAAATTAACGATTACAGATAAACCCATTTATAACGAACAGCTCGGTTTATAAAAAACTGTTCGTTATAACCGGGATTCGTTATAAACGACATTTTAAATATATATATATTATATTCCAAAATATTTTGTTCGTTATAATCGGGTATTCGTTATAAGCGTGTTAGTTATAAACGGGTTACTCTGTACTGTTTATATTGAGGATTCAAACCTAACTAAACTCTAATACGAATTAATTTAATGATTAAAATCAAAATTATTAGTTTAACTCATAAATTGATCGTTAATTCAAACTCATTTTTAGTGATTATTTTTGGAAATTATTTTTAAAATAATTTTGTTGTTGTTTAAAATGTTAAGTAAACTAAAACTGTGCTCAAAATGTGATATTATATTAGACATAAATCAAATTTAATATTTTGTTTAGTATTCAAATCAATCTCTTTTTTAATTGTATAAAAGTTAATGACTTTAATAATTGAGTCAATAATTTATTATTTTTATACAATAATCAGAAAAAACTCAAACAAACTGATGGATTGAAGACTGGATTAGATTAAGTGTAAATCCAATGCGAATTTTTGTGCCGACTTTGATGTGAATTCGATAAACAATTAACTTTTTTTTATTTCGAATTATTTAAACTTAATTTTAATTTCTTAACTAATCGTAAATTTTTATTAAATTTTTTTGAGGGAAGAGTCAAATAAATTGTATGTTTTTGTTGTAATAACACTTCATATGTTTGCATGACTTGTCAATTGATTTTTTAAAATTATTGTTTTAATTATAAAATTTAATGAAAAAAATTAATTAAACATTGATTTGTATTTTAATTTTTTAGTATTTAAAAAATATTTTCATTGTATAAAAAATTTAGTTTATTTCGAAATCATTAAAATATTTAATTAAATAAAACATAAATTGTGGACAAAATAATGAATAAATGCTTAAAAAATTATTAATTGATTTAATCGGACGGTTCGGGTGTGATCTGGAAAAGTATGCTTTGATTCCGAATTGTTTAATCAGATTATATTAGTTGTCATTTAATTGATATCACAATTGATTTGCATATATCTGGTCAACAGTACGGCTAGGGATTAGTTCGTGGATTAAACTCAACTAAACTTATTATTAATTATAGTTTAGTAATTAGTTATTGTTAGGTTTTTAAAGAAAGCAACAAGGTAATGTATACCGCGGTATAGTTAACACAAAAAAATATATTTTTAATAATTTTTTGTTATACAAATGTTATCTGTAATAGATTGTTAACTAAACTGGATTATTTATAACATTGTTTTTTTTATAGATGTTAAACAGCAATTATACCTGTGTGTTCATTATGACCAAGCTCACATTCGATTAAATAAACTAAATTCGATTAAACTATTGAAACTTTCAATGATTGAGCTATAATTTGAAGGCAAACGTACTTTTTGTTAATTTATTTATTGATAATATTTTTGTTTTTGATTTTCAATTGATTTGTAATTTAAGGTTAAATCTAAAAGAAATTATAAAAATGGTTAACAAAAGCGAGAAAGAGATTCGGGAATACATGATATCGCGGGCGAAGACATGCCTGAGTGGCGGCGATGCCTCGTATGCCAAGTCTTGGATTATGACCGCAAACGCATTGTTCCCACAAAACGACAAAATCAAGGTTTGGATCAATTGATTGGTTATTAAAAGCAATCGATAACTCAATTGCTGTTCAAACCATTCAAATGTTTGTTCATTTGTTGTTCTTCAGATGGAATCGTACGAAATGGCCAAATGTGAGGCCAATGTCGAGGAAGCGGTGAAATACTTGTGCGAAATGTTTGCGACGAAAGAATGCGAACAACAGTTGCGACAAGAGTTGAGCCAAATATTGATCGCATGTCGTAACGAATGGCAGACGACGTACCGCTTGACTGAACAACAGATCCAATCGGCGTTCGGCCAACCGCTCAACTCGAGTCTCACTCCCGCGCGACAGCTCTTCTATTCCCGACTCTTCGGCCAATTGTCGCCCGAATATCAGTACAAACTGTTGCGACGAGTGTCCGATCGAACGGAAGACAAAACCGTTTTAATTGATTTGTTGTTATTTATTCTGAAGAAGTTTCCCGAAAGTGTTGCCGAAAACGGCCGCAAATTAATCGAAATAATGGATGAAAAGCAGATTCAGACGAGCGGTGACTTCGACGCCACGGATTCGGACCAATATATGCGACAATACCTGAAGAAGAAACTTGTTTTCGATGTTTTGGCCGTAATTTTTGCCGAAAACTCGAAATTAGTTTTGGATTTCGAGACAATTCAGGGATTAATGCAGAAAACGCTTAAGTATTTTGTCGAAAGACTTATCGCTTCGACACTTAAGTCGGACTCGAATAGTGATATCATAGACATAGAGCACAACAGCACCGGTAGTGGCGGCGCCGGCACTCAAGAAAGCGATGAGTTATTGGAGACGAAAGTGAAGGAGATTTTCGAATTGATTGGACATAAGAACGATTGGAAACTATTCAAAGCAATCGAATTCGTGTCCGAAACTCAATTGGAAGTGATTTACGACAGAATCGCGCACTTTATCGATGAGTACCGCTATTCGGGAGACACGGACTCACCGATGGACTTGAGTTCGGCGACCACTGCTAAGATTGGCGGCGCCGACGAGCAGACGGGCCAACAGATACTCTACGCGACACTCCTTCTGTTCCTCAACTGTTTGCGCAAATACTCGAAACTCAGTTCAGACATCGTTTTGATCGAACAGTCGAACCCGACCTCTAAGGCGCAGATCAATAAGAAGCGCAAACTCACTGAACCCGAGCTCATGACCGCTGACTCCGAGTTGAGACAACTTTTTATGGTTGCGTCGAAAGCACTGAAACTACTGCAGGAGAACCTGACAATCAATTCGGGTATTAATCGAATTAAGAATTTTCGTATAATTGAAAACATTTTGAACTCATTTCTAAACATAATTTGAAACAGAATTCTCGAAACTATTGGAAACAATTGGTTTGAATTCGTGTCAATCGTACCACTCGTTCGTAATCGACTCAAACATATTTAGAGCCGAATATAGCGATGTCTTAACGCAACTGCAGAACAAAAACCCGAAAACAATTAAAACTAATTTACAGTTAATATCGGTTTCTCTTATGCTTCACGACTACAGCGAAACCGTCAAACACTGCATCGAATCAATTGAATGCCTGCCTCTGAAGCACAGCCACAGCTCCAGAGGTCACACCAATGGCGCCAAACAGGAGTCGCCGACGACGAGCACCGGTAGTGCCCGAAGACTATACTTTCTGGCGCTCAATATCGACGAAATACTGAATTACATAATAGAAGTTATTATACTTTGTTTGAGAGATCGGGTGCTTCAGTCGCTCAAACCCAGCGATATGGGGATCGGACACCTTCTGGTGCTCTCGCAGTATAAGTGGCCACAG
The DNA here is from genome assembly GCA_034699545.1 of Porobelba spinosa. NCBI lineage: Eukaryota > Metazoa > Arthropoda > Arachnida > Sarcoptiformes > Damaeidae > Porobelba > Porobelba spinosa. The sequence goes on along the minus strand of JAQIYC010001193.1, from coordinate 4,781 downwards.
AATGTACACCTATTTCTCTCATGTATGGCCTGTATTCGCAATTCAGGCAAAGTTCACAGCACTCAGACTCAGCCGAAGTTCACTTATCACCAGTTCTTCGCTTATGTCTTCATTCCAGACATAATCGAAGAGTTTATGTCTTGCGTTGAGATTCGAGACATTCATCTGGAACTCAAGCCGTTTAACCAAACGGTCGGAACACCTCTCAAGACGACCAGTAAAGTGATTACCACAAGAGGTGTGAATAAGGGCTTCAAAGAGGAGAACAGGTTAGCACTGATCCAACAGATGAATGCCAGCAAAACACAGCTTCCGAACCAACTCTTCATTGATTTCATTAACAAAGATATTCGCGCTTTCCTGCCGTCACTACATAAGTAAATCGAAATTCGCGTAACCTATAAGTTATAGGCTATAACTGCCGACCCCTTACAAGAGGCTATGCTTTTTAAATCTTATGGCGAGTCTCTAAACGCAAACTAACTTTCCCCGAGACATAATTTAGCCCAGTGTCTTTTTAGCTGTTTGTTTTGCAATAGGCGTCTCAGCAGCACTTCGGGAGAGGCTTTCCTTTGGTTTTTAGAATTTTATGAGTTGCAAGAGTAGGTCAACGGAAAGCCTCCCGGAGTGCTGCTGAGACATCCTATTGCAGGAATCTAACTATCGAGGGTTAGATCTTGAGATAGGGGTTTGGGGTTGAGTTGAATGCGATAATATAATACCAAATTGTAATCATTTGTATTAAATATTATTTTAATAATAAAATTAAAATTTTAATCAGAGTTTGAAACCTAAAGAACAGCACTTCTCAGATAATTCGTTAAACACAAAGACTTATTGAACTGTTTAGACAATCGGTTCCACATATCGTCAGTTATTTCCGACAATCGCTCGCATCGGCTCTTCAGCTCTTCATTGCCGACAATGTCTTCGATATGTATTTTGAGGAATAATCCCAAATAAGTCTGAATTAGTTCAAAGTCTTTGTTTGTTTTGAGCGACTCTTCCATTGAGTCCAAGAAGTATATCAAGAGATGCGCCGAACCGTTCATTTGTGTGGAGAGCGAACGGATCTCTGCGTCGATGGCCGACTGACCCATCAGTTTAAGTCTTTCCAAAAGCGGACTATAATTCGAGTCTTTATTACACAAAATGAGTAGTTCTTCGAACGAAGAAAGAGGTCTTAATTTGTCCAAAATATGCGAATCTTTTTGTGTGTCTTTCGGTTCGTTTTGGTCGCCTTCGACCGCAAACTTGGGTTCGAGTCCGGCCACAGTCGGCAAAAAGAACGGCGCGTTCTTCGGCTTCTGAACCACTTCTTTCGGTTTATTTCGTTTCTGAAGTCATTTTGAATACAATTTTAACTCAATTTTTGCGTTTAGTTCACAATTAAACCAAAACTCACTTTAATTATATCCAAATTCAAAAGATTCTTCCATTTGGACTCCGGTAGTGACGACAAAGTTATCAACTCTTCGGACAACTGTTCCGGCGATTTGTATACGACATCCGATTCGACATCCATTTTGTCGTCGATTTGGCGCTCATTCGACTCGACCTCTAATTCGTTGACCACTTCCTCCTCCTCTTCATCGCTGCGAATGACTGGCATTTCGAGTAACTCGGGTTCGAAGTGGTCGGGCAGTGGACGCAAAGTGATCGGTGCGTACATTGAGATGTTTGCCCACAAGTAGACGCCAACGGTCTCCGAGTGAGCGGTGGCCAGAAACTCACCCGAGGGGGAGAGGGAGAGACTGACACAGGGCGACGACACCCGGAACGCGTCCACAAGTAGGCCGAGCGGCAGATCCCACACTCGTATGACTGAGTCCATAGAGGCAGTGATGAGCCAACGGCACTCGTTATTGAAGGCCATGTCAGTGACTCGATTGCCGTGAGGGCCGAACACTCGGATCGGGCGACGGGTCTCGCAGTCAATGATATTCACATAAAAGTTATCCAAAGATACGGCGATTAATGAACTATTAATCGAAAAAAAGTTATAAAACAACAAAAACAATATTTAATTTGTAAAGAAATACCTCTCACTGTGCAAAACCAACTGAGCTATCGGTGCGTCCAATGCTAATGTCGTCAGTAGTTGTTTGGCATTAAAGCGCCAGAACTTGAGCTTCGAATCAGTGCCACCACTGATGACAGTTTGGTTGAGGCCATCACTGGCCACACCTCTGACCCCTCCGTCATGTGCTTGAGTCGAGTCAAAAGTCAGAATAAATATCGCAGAAAAAATCAAACCTTCAATGAATACCTTTGTTTCCATACTGTGCCCTATGAATGCCGGACTGGATGTTATACCGATCCATATGACCCGTATTGTAACCAATTATCACAAAATTTCCGCAACAACTCAGACAAACGCACTGTTAGTTTCGGTCATTAAACACAAAAATCAAAACATTTAATACAATTCCAACCACTAAACCAATTGACATACCAGTGCCACCACATTCGGCTGGCGATCAAACCGTTTGTGAATGAGTTTATGCGAACCCATTCGGCACTTGTCGAACGACCAGGTGGTCACCAGATTCATGCGTCGATGACAGGCCACTATTCCGTCCCATTCTTTTTCACGAGTCGTCTCTAAAGCACCGGAACATTCATTGAGTGTTGGTTTCAATAATCAATACAAAACTCATTTAAATACCGGCCGTAAAGTCGACGATCGGTTTCATCCGATGCGTGTCTTTTCGAATGCCTTTCTTTTTCGATAGTTTCCTATTATAGGAGGCGTTCCCGAAGTTCCGGTTCAGACGCTCAGAGAAGATAGAAAACGCACGAAAACTCGAGTCCAGACTCGAACTCAAAACATACTGTCCTTTCAAGCCGTGGAATCGGATTTTTGTCGCCGGTTTCGTATGGCCTTCCCGTTGGTACAGAATTCTGCCGGTGCTGTCCGACTCGTCAAAACACCAAATCTGAAGTAAAACATAAAAATTTTGATAAAAAGGTTTTAATTTAATCTTCAAATAACGCAAACCTTTAATGAATTATCGGTAGAATTGGTGACAAGAAGTGGCTGTTTGTCGATGAAAGTCGTGCCAACGACTGGCCCGCTATGAATGTGCCTCATCTGCGACTCGAGGCGCTTGTGCTCCAGATTCCAAACGGCCAAATGGCCCGACGTTGACGACGACACCATAAACGGCTGTCCGTCGCTGCGGAAGCTTAGGCTCCGAATGGAACCCCATTCCTGTCGGAAGTGCATTAGCGTCTCATCTAAGCGCAGGTTATGGACGTAAATCAATCCGTTCTCCAAACCAATCGCCATTACATCAATAGCCGGCGCCTGACATAGTTGGGTCACTCGACTGTCCCAACCGGTGAACGTATAGATAAGTGTTTGCGTTCGGATGTTCCAGAGCTGGAGAGCTCCCTGTGCTGAGCCAATCAGTATTTTGTTGATGTAAGTGGACGGGTGTATGAGAGCCGACATTCGAAACGAGTGCTCATTGAAGGGCAGAGTTAGCGTCAGTTCTCGCGAACGTATTTCCCAAACCCGGACTATATTCTCGGCGTCTGTTGCTATCAAATGCGGACCAAATGGTAGGATATGTTCGACCGCTTCAAGACATCCGACGAATGATTTTGCTTTCTATCCGAAGACATCACAAATACATTAAAACTCTTATCGAATAAAATATTTAAATTTCAATTCAATTACCCATTTGTGGCCGTATTTCCAGCCGAAGATCTCGTTGTCGGCAGACGTGTAGACATATTTGGAATCACTGGTCATGACATTGATGTCACTCGAATGGGCCACACCTTTGGAGTAGAGATTATCGGATTAATGGTTTAGTTTGAATAAAGTCTAAAATGCAATACAAGTCTCAATTAGTTTCAATTTGTGGTTAAATACGAGAAACGAATTGTTCGAAGCAGTGATGACTCGGATTTGCGACAATTTGTCGATATATCGCACGATATGTGGTATATGTGTCGACACAAAGCCTACGCTTTTGAAGCCTTCGAATATTCGACTGCTTCTCATCGATTCACTCATTATTTTAGTTTAATTTAGATTTAATTCTAATCAAAAAACAATTAAACAATTCGTATGATTCGTATTGACATGTGTTTGTGTTTACTATACTTTTTAAACAACATGTGCTAACAGATTAAACATAAATTACGTTAAAACTAATTTGAGTACATAAATCAATTTGTGATTGATTAATGCCATTATCACTGATAATTTATCAGGATAATTTTTATAATACCGTAATAATTTTACAGAAAACGAAAATCTTACTTAAGAAGTAGTAAAATTTTAAAGAATTTAGAAAATATAAAAAACCCTTTTTTTTAATTTGTGCGCAGACACATTTTTATTGTATTAGGCTAATGTGTTGCTAATCTGATTTAATTCATTTAACGTACATTAAAGTTAAATCTAATTGTTTTTCTAAATTCAATGTAAGTTTAGTTTTACAACATGGCAACTTGAACTTATTTTTTGACCAGTAGACATAATTACAATTTAATTTTTTTAATTAATCAACTTAAAAATAACTGAATATTCTTACACTTAATGAAGCGTTTTTACTTATATAAGTTATACAGTATCGTTTTAACATTATTCACGAATGTTGGGGGTCATGCCCAGACTGGAACTTGAGCTAAGTAGAAATGTCATAGATGAGCTGGAATTCAATATCAACTCTGAGTATTTAAGAAATTCTATTTATTTGATTAAAAAGTTTATATTCATTAATAAAATCGTTGAACTATTTAAACAACAAATAATTTTATTAATG
>JAQIYC010001192.1:0-10063 GCA_034699545.1 Porobelba spinosa | reverse complement strand
ATTATTATTGAAAGCATTGTTATTGTGAGCTATGCCTACACTTACAGTCGCATCGATTGGCTCGTCATCCATGGCCTGAAGATTAAGAAGAATAAATCAGTAATTGAAACGATTTTCAACAAAACAATTAAAATTTTCTTATCTGTTAGAAATAAATGTATTATAAAAGTAAAGTTTAAAATGATTACCAAATTGAGTGCTTTATCCGAATCGAGACTATTCTCATCGTCGTGACCCAAATCACCCGAATCTACACTCGACCGACTGTCCTGCGTGTCCGAGAGGTCACCATTCATTCCTGGGTCTAATTTATAACAATAAAAATGTAACAGTTACGATTTGTTTTTAAATTTATTAATTAATCGAAAAATAGAATAATATTTAAAATATATAATCCACTGATAATAATAAAATTAAATATTCATCAATTGTGTTAAACTAATACTTTTGATTTAAATATAGTTTTAATTTTAATTTGTTTTGTCATGTGCGGGATATTAATCAAAATTGTATAGCCATGATAAATTTAAATAAAAAATTTCAAAATTTTTATTTATTTGCAATGTAAAGAATTGAGATAAGTTTCAAAGAGCAAGTTTACAATATGTCTAAAACTCTAATGTTTTCTTGGTTTGAAATTCAAGTATTTTGTTTAAAACAGTTATCCATTTCGAGTAACAGATTTGTCTTTCTGTCAAATTCCACTCAAAATATATCGATTCAACATTAAACTAGTCATCAGTTCCAACACGTAAATAGAGTTATCGCAGAAATGATTGCTTAGAGTAAAGAGCATTACATAGAGACAGCTCTGACTACACATCAAAAGTCGATATGAAAGAGTAAATGTGCAACACGTGGTATCCATATAATAGAGCACAGAGAGGATTGCAGGTTGAGCTGGCTATATTATTCTTCAATAAATTATAATTTTCACCAGCTCATTGTTTAATTAGTTCAATATTTCAATAAATAAGAACATATCGAAAATAATGAAATGCAAAAATAACAATTTAGTATTTATTTTGTGTTTTATTTATGGATTATCTTTTTGGCAGCAAATGAATCCCAAATTAGGTAAGAATTAAATTTTCAATTATATTCAGGAAATGAAAAATTTTTTGAATAATTTTATATCAAATATCTTATGCAAAAACGTAGAGTTATTTTATGTCGAAAATAGATGCAAATAAATGATTGAATAAATCATTGATTTTTCTCCATATGTTTGGAATCAGATTATTGATTGAAAACTAGTCTGGATAAGGAAAGAGAGCAAAATTGTCAACTTTTATCATTATTGTAAAATATTTTCCCTAATATATACTGTACTTCATATTGAATATAAGTAAATATATGTGAATCTCAAATAAAACATAATAATAATATCGAAAAAATATGACAGCATTTCAATAGCAGAATAGGATGTGAGGCGAGGGAGAGGGAGGGGGAGGGCATGTAGAGGAGAGATCAACTATTTTAATAAACATGACTGACAAACATTGTTTATTCAACTCGACTAACAATTTCATCCTCGACTTTTTGATATTTTATAATATTTTTATTTTTCACATACAGTCCATAACACGTCTGTATTATCATAAAAACCTTTGAGTCTATGATTTTGTGTAAATCAGTATTCGATCGACACTTTTTTGACACTTTCTTCGCTCGTATTTATGATTGTAAACATCGAAGGAGTGGAAGAACTTATGTTAAGTTTTATATACAAGTGTGACATAAAAACATTAAGTCTATATCAGACATAAACAGCGATGAGTAGGTCTGGCTATAAGAGGATCAGAACAAATCTGCATACAGTTTGCCTAAGCATTACTGTTTGCTTACCCGTCAAACCCCAGCACAAGCAGCACAAGGAGATGCAAACTAACTGTTCTCTTCGTATTCTATTCGATGCAAACGAATCAATAAAATTCAATCATTTATTCAACAAAATTCAATAAAATCAATAAAAAGGAATTAATGGTCCAGTCTAGACATTAAATCGTTACTGGTTAATTATAATGTTGAATAATAATTTTAGTTTTAAATAACTTATATTTAAAGCTTATAATTTATAAAATAAAATTTAAACTGAAACTAAATCTAAATTAACTTTAAAAATTTTATATGAAAATATCAGACATTAAATAATCAATATCTGATTAAAATAATAAATTGTAATAAAAATTTATTTATTTCAAAATAAATTTATTTTGCGATCAAAATAATAATAAAATTGTAATTTTCAAATAGAAACACAAATTCAGATCAAATATCAATATTCTTGACCCTTCTCTCAATCACTTAACGCTAAAACAAAAAAGTTGTTCAACAAATCAAAAGATCAAAAAAAGTTTTGATTCAATTTTTATTTGAAACACGAAATCAATTCAAAACACAATTTAAAAAAAACAAAAGTTAAAAGATATCAATACATGAAAATAAAACAGATTTCCAAACATAAAAAACAAGAATAAAAGTTAGAACAAAAAATTGTGAATATATATGATATGATAATAGCGAGAAATATGAGAGTTTAAGTGCAATACAAGGCTTACAATATGCGCGACATTAAAAGTGATGGCATAGCCATAGCTCGGCATAAGAGCACAGACATCGAAGCACACGACGGATAAGATAATGTTATTTTGAAGATGGATTGTGTGCGATAATGTATGACCTAATCTGCCTATTGAACCTTCCAATACATAGCAATGCCTACAGTGCTTGTGCTACTTGTGCCCAGACTTTTGGTGAACGTCAATGTTCTATACATTCTATCAATCTTTGTGTTTAGGCATATATAAGACACACGCATTCGGAACAGGGAGGCCGAGGAGATAGATAGGAGAAGATGTTTGAGAAAAAAAACTGTTGTGCAAATCAGACTGCGCTTGAAATTGATTTTTGATTATTTCTCAATTTCAATAAATCACAACTTGAAGGCACAGACAGACACCAAACACTTGAACGCCTGTATTGATGGGCTATAACGCTATAACTTCTCCACTCTTTTGCATCTCTTCTTACTATTTCTTACTCTTTCGCATAAATTCTTCTGAATTTTTATTTTTGATCGAAAACTCGATATATTTTAGCGTTAGTTAAACTATTTGGTCGAATAAAACGAATTTTCAAACTTTATTGCTTCGATTTAAATATAAGTTGTATTTTATATTTTTGGGCTTTGGATCAACTTATGGTAACTGAATATTATGTAAATTTATTTTTACTAAAAACTACAATTTTGGTCAAAAAATCGATAATATTTTCCGACTTCTCTCCGCTCTTTCCTATTCGTACGTAAATTGGCTTAAATGACGATAAGAAAAAAGTTTTATATATTTTGCGCTGAAATTGAATATCAAAATGCATTCAACAGTAGTATTGCGAGTATTGCGACCTTTTTTCGAGTTTTTCGGATAAAAAACGGCATAATATGGTTGCGAAGAGTGAAAATTGGAGAGAATTTCAATGTAAATGCAAGCGTCTCTCCACTCGAATATCTGCGGTGAGAGAGAGAGAGAGAGAGAGAGAGAGAGAGAGAGAGAGAGAGAGAGAGAGAGAGAGATCAGGAGAGGGAGGGAGAGAACCGGTACTAAAAAATAAAGTTTTATTTCTCGCTTCAACGGAAAAGTGCTTCAAATGCTTCCGAAAACTAGTGATGAAATAGTTTTTTGTTATAAAACCCAAAACTCAATGATAGGGAAGAGAGAGTGAGTGAGAGCTTATGGCTCACTCCAGAGCACTGGGTCTCCCTATCTCCCTCTCTCACACACTCGCAATCATTGCAATTGTCTGCATGTCTGGCACGGGTAGGCTATGGCACTGCTCTATCTCTCCTCTGTCTGTGCACTGCATTATATTGGAGTAAATTTGTAGGGAAGAGAAGCTGATTATGACGGATTATGATGTATGTTCGCTCTGCACAGGCACATGCCATATTGCCAGTGCAACACAAGTTTAGACACGACTAACACACATACACAACCTACTTGTCCCCCGAATCAGACCTTCAAAACACCCTCAAGGACTCAATTAGACGACAACGACCCGAAAGGTATGATCTCCAGCACTGGTATGCGGAAAGACAAACATTTCTTTGTTATTGTTTCGAATTAAGTTATGAATAGAGTTTTGAAACTTTAAAATTTGTTTTTTACAAATTTAAACGATTTTAATATAAAGTTTATTACAAATAGTTTTCCAGAACTTTACAAAATTTATCGAAATGTATGGGAAATGTAGTTAAATTGAAAATTAAATTCTTTCAATATATACAATAATAATAGTATTTCGTATTCGTATATAATATTAGCCGAGAATTGCCAAAAGATTTGCAAAAGAAATGGACATAAAATTGAAAAAATAAGCGAAATATTCGACGAATAATATATAATACGAGAATGAAATTGATATGTTATTCAAGAGGAATCATAAGAGCTTTTAAAAATTCACAAAAATCCATGAAAAATCCATATTTCAAATTTTGGCACTACTTTATTTCAAATCATGGATTTAGCAGTTCATTTCTGTGCTAACTGTGCAGTTCGACGTACAAAAAATATATAGTTTTATATAAATTTATTTTTATCTCCCGAGTGGACAACTTTTTATTCAATTTTTTGCTCTCATTTCTGGTTTTTTAGTGATGAGAGAGACAGAGGGCTGGGAGAGAGGGAGGGAGAGGGAGAAAGAGAGTGAAATGCAAAGCTAACACAACTAGTTGTAGGCATCGGACACGAGATTAATGGCATTCTCATCAAATGACATCACAAATGGCATCACTACTCAAATTAGGGGATTTCCAAATGTCCTCAATATTTCTCACTTGACATCTCGTTTTCGCTCTCCATATACTTAAATACAATAATGTATTCAAAACGCTTTGGAAATACATAATAAAATTTTCTTTTTCTAAATTACTAGAGAATGAATTTGGTCTCTATTCTCAATAAGAAATTCGAAAAATTTAATAATAATCTCTAAATTGGAGTCATTATTAAAATGAAATTATTATTAATAATAAATAATTTAAATTTTTTAATCAATAAAAAATATATTTATTAATTAAAAGTTTAATTAAGAAATTTATTAATTAGCGTCCGTTTTATTAATTAACGCAATTAAATGCAAATGTCGATTAAGTATTTCGATTTCAAATATTGATTTTTAGGATCAATGAAGGTCTATTGTTCTATCCTGGTAAATTAGTAATCAATATTGAGTGGCAATCATTACATTAACATTCTGTGTGTCAGTCCTCTCCAACTCTTAATGTGTTTTTCTTTTCTCTTAATTAAATGAGTCAACGCTTTACTACATTAGCATTAAGTGAAGAAAAATTCAATTCATTTGCGATTTAATTGAGAAATTTTTCTATTAAAGCACATAATTGCTTGAATCCAATTAATTGCTATTTAAATATCTGCATAAATAGCGTAGCGAAGGGATGAGGAATGTGTTGTGTTGACAAAATGCCAGCCCACGTGTCTCTTCCCATTGGTTTAAAAAAGTGTTGGGGTTAAAAATCGATATTTTATACTCCTTTTATTATAATTTTATATTTTCAATAGAGTATATCTAACATTAAATTTCTTATTGAATGAGTTTTGCATATAAAGCACGCAATAGACGAATCAAAAGTATTCCAGACTTAATGTATTCATATTTCTCATTTGATCAAAATTCAACCAGGTCTATGAATATACATCAAGCATACAAATCCTTTTGCATATTTTGCAATACTTCTAAATGGCTTATAGAGACATAATTTTGCCTAAAATAGAAACTATTGTGAAATATAAGATTTGCAAAATTATTTTTATATAAAAAGTTGTTATTTATTTTAATTAAAATCAATAATATCATTGTATATCTTTTTTAAAAATTATTCTAAACAAGTAATTATTTATAAATTAGCATTAATTAAAAAAAATAAACTAAAGATAAAATTTAAATCACAAGTAAATTCAGTTCAAACTATTCGATTAATCTTTTAAATTGGTTTAGTATTCAATTCAAAACTTTAAGAATAATCATCGAAAGAAAACTCAATTTAAATGTTTTTAGAAAAATAGGATAACTTTCGAAATGCAAAACGAATTGAAGTGTATTATGAAAGAAGAGTAGAGCTGAAGCACATCTTCAGCTCTTTGCATGTCTTATCTATTTTCAATGAGAGGCCATTCTTTAGCTGCCAGTGCTCTTCAACCGACTTATCTGCATCGAAAAGAGAAGACTAAAGCAGTCTTTATATACTGTCCTTAAGAACAACTAAATCGAAAAAATAAAATAAATCCAAAACTTCTAATCATTTGCGAACAGAGAAAGAGAGAGAAATTGCATAAAAAGTATCGGACATTAGGTTGGATTCGCAGAAGAAGATGAAACTCAGTTTCTGACAATTCGATGCAATCTTTCTTATGATTAAATCAAATGAGAAAAACCGGAACCTATTTGTTGTGATCAATGATTTCTCAACTTTTGCTCAAATCTAATATTCAATCGATTGGCAACACTTGACATTCACTCGTAATTTAATACTTTTTTCAAAATTTAAAATTATATTTCACTTCCTTTTTATAGTCATGTTTTACATCAAAAATCTCTACTTTTGTCCCACTTTTGTATTGCATTAGAAATTCAATGGAGTTTTGATGACAACCGAAATGATTACTTTATATATTATAATCGAATAAGTATTTCTCGAAGAGATGCAAGTCTTGAGCGACAAAAGACAAATATGAAAGCGGATGACAATCACAGATATGATGTGACATCAAAGCCAGTGATCGGGTGTCTGGGCAGAGATGAAGAGCACTTTCATGACCATTATTATCGTAATATACAGTTTAGAGCACAGGCTCTAGACTTGACGTCATTTGTTTATAAGGTTAGGCAAATAGAGTGAGATTTTTAGTGGCACTTTATCCTACTGTGCCACTACTACCAGTGCTGCAGAGATGGACTATTCAGCACATAATCATAATAATAGCATCGGTTCGGTTCGACCGTAATATCTGTTTAGAGGGATTGCCTGACTCTGCCGTACATTCAATAAGAGCTGATGACTGACTGAGCTCTGTCTGTGCCGTCAATGGGAACCAGAGTCTGGTTGAGTGAATGGGAGAGAGAAGAGAGAAAAAGAGAGAGAATTACAATCGAATCGAAAACCAAAAAAAGAGACGAAATGAGAGAGAAATGCATTTTCGTTACTAATGTTCAACTTTAGGGTAAATTTGTTAAAATTCAAAAATGAATTCATTTGATTGAAAAATATGCAAATTATTATTGAAAACAAATTTGAATTTTTATATATAAATTCATTTTTGTTTAAATTTAAATTGTTTTTCGATATAATTTAATTAATTTTTAAAATTAAAGAAATCATCCTTGTAACAAATACTCATAAAAAATATTTTTGTTATTTGGCTATAAGGTTGATGACCTCTCCCTCCCTTCCATCTCCTGTCTCTCTCTCTCTCTCTCTCTCTCTCTCGTTTTCCCAATAATTGTATATTCTATTCCCTTTAATATCACTCCAACTATACTCTCTCTCAACTCTCTGCCGGCCCTCTCATCAATCCCTCAGTTCTCCTCTCTTTGCTTATTCAGAGAAATCCTAATACTGTGCACATCATCACAGTTCGACTGTGCGGCCAGTAATGCCTTATGCAAATAATAGGGATAATGCAAGAAAGAGGGAACGGGAGGAGAGGAATGGCAGGAATGGAATGGATGCTGAACTGAATGGCATAGCAAGAGAAGAGAGCGAATAGAGCGAAGAGAGTAGTGAATGCAAAGCAGATTGGATTCGGAGCCAAATTGTGAGTTAGCCGTAAGGGATACTCACTTACACAACACGCGATTTACAATTTGTTACAGCAGTACAGGTGCTCTTCAGCACCGGGAGTGAGTTCAGACGATCGCTATAGAGATGCTGAGAGACGAGAGATTCAACTGAATTGAATACAAACTTTGGTTATTGAAGAGACAGAGAATTAAATAAATGCATGGATTGGCAAACATTCGCGAAATGAATCCAAACTGAGATAAAATATATATATTTATAAAAAAACAAATTTTTGCAAAAGAAAAGAATGGAATGAATAGAAAATGAAAGAATGTTCACTCAATTGATAAAAATCAATCTCTATTTCAATACCTTTGAATATATTGGAGATGCGATGCATAGATTGGAGCACAAGATATCATACATTGATATGTATTAAAATAAAAAAACATATTATATTAAAGTATTTGTGTATAAAATAAAATATTTTTACTAATACTTCGCTTATAAGATATAGAATAAAGAAGAGAAAAACAGAGCACAATATGCATAGTATTCGCATTACTTTCCAATATATAAATGTCTTTCGAAGTAATAAATTCTTTAATAGTCCAGTTGGAAAAGTTTCAGACATACCAGTCCTTCAATACCAATGCAGACCAATATATTTCGATATTAATATTTCGCTTTTTATATATCAATATTTCGAATAAAGATTAGAAAAGATTTAATCAAAAAACTAATAATATTACGAAAAAAAAGTTTTTTATTATTGAATATTCCATATATTATTCGAATGTTGGATAAGAAAAATAAATATAAATTTTTATTTGCAAATTATACCCGGAGTAGGAGTTATTGAATTTATATTTATATATTGATATTTTTATACTGTAATCAAAAAATGTAATAATATTTTTGTATATTTGACGGACATATTAACCAATATTTTCCGTTAGAGAGTATTATATAACTATTTGAGTTAAATAAGTTTAAGTTTGCAATCAGTTTAAGGAATTATCGACATTCAAGTTTAGAATTTAGAATAGATTTTGAATCTGTTTGCTATTTCTCAAATCGAATAAATTCAGATTAGATTAATTTTGAAATAAATTTAATTTAAACAACAAGGTAAAAATTAAATCAAAATTCATATTTTTGCAAATTGAATGACAATTGGCATAAAAAAGATATTAATAATTCATTTCTGAGCCAATACTGCTATATCTGATCGAATAACTAGTATTTTCATCGATTCAGTGATGCAGTGATTCGGCAGAAGAAGTGGAAGTGATTTGGGATCGGAAGCCATTTAGTGATGATTCGTATATATGAATGAATAACAACATTTGTGGCATTGGATTCATATATCATATATTATAACAAAGTGAGACCTGAATGGTGTTGGGCATGAATGCCAATCGCACCAGAAATCGAATAATACTTCACCAGTTATCAGCATCTCTTTGATATGTATTCTTATATCTCATATATTCTCATATATTCTCATATATTTGAACATTCATTTTATTTTTGTCTTTTCGATTGTTTTGTATATCGCATGTACTGTAAGTTAAGGAAACTGTTATATATTTTTTGCAACTTATATATCAAATAGTGATAGGCATTGATTGAAAACTAAACTTTTTTTTCTCAAAAACTTTTGTTCAAAAACTATTTTTCTGTGAAAAATGTATTTGAAATAAAAGTCTAAATTAATAAAACTGTAAAAATAGTATTTTAAACAAAAATTAATTTAGAAATTCAAAATATAAATAAATAAAAAGATAAAACATTGAAAAATATGTAACGATTAGATTCGAAAGAAATATTTATCGATAGATAAAAAAAGAAAAAGAAGAAAAATATTTTTGAATATCGTTAGTGAAGAGAACCAGAAAATAGCCGAACGAATGCACAAATTTAAGGATATTTCTTCTGAAAGAGTATTATATGCATAATAAATGTTCATTTCGGTAGAAAATATAAAAAACTATACATTTTATACATTTATTTTTAACAATATATCATATTCGGTAAGTTTAATAATAACATCGAATTGTAGAGACAGTGTAAGAGTGGAGAGCATTAGAAATTGTTAGACTCTGTATAATACGTTCGTAAGCCCTACGACATGCAAAACAATTCGTATGTAAACTATTGGTATGCAATGAACCAAAAATGTAAAAACACTTTCTTCTATCGTCTCAGTGTTGTTAGGCTTCAAGTTTTCTCCAGTTTTCTCTACAATCGAAGTAATTTGTA
>JAQIYC010001191.1:0-10064 GCA_034699545.1 Porobelba spinosa | reverse complement strand
ATTGCCTATTGATTTCTATAAAAAATTATTTTTAACATTTACATTTTGGATTAAACTAGCAACATAAATTACTAGTTTATTCCAAAACAAAGTTTTAAATTTACTTAAAATACCGTAATTTATCGAATTAAATTTTTAATTGAAATATTTATAAATTTAAAGCGAACTGCCATGTACAGTATAAGTCGAATACCGTATATACTGATTTCACAAATATTTAGAGCTATAGCAAAATATGCAATTTATAAATTAAATCTTTTAATTTTTAATCTAATTACAATACCATTCAGACTTAGAAAACCAAACACGTACACATTCTTGAAGCGCGATCAATTTTAACAATGAAAATAGTTATAACAAAAATTGTGTTCAGTATATAAAAGGATTATTTTATTTGTAATTTTAAAAACAATTTTATGCTTTTTATATAACACATAAATTTTATTATAATTATATTTTACGGTTAAATACAGATATTATTGAGTATTACAGTATTATAGATTTATAATTGTTTTTTAACTAAAAACTATTGTCTACTTCAGTAATTTATCAATAGAATTCTAGTGAAATTTATTTTTTTAAATAAAATAAATATCTGTTTTTTAAACAAAACATAAAATTTTTTAAAAATAAGTTTAATAATTTTTTTGTTGTACAAGCAGCACCCTGTGTATTGGCGCATCACTTAATTTTTCAAAATTTTATCTTTTTTCTCGTATAAAAGAAAAGATACGGGACTTATATTCGATGAAATACGATATTTATAAATTTTGAGTTGTCTTATATAACAACTTGAATACATTTGTGATATACAGTATAGAGTTTGTATTCTGATTATAATATTAATATTTTAATTAATTAAAATAATAATAATTAATATTTCGCACAAACAATAAACTCGAAGGACTTTAATGAGGTTAAAGATTTTTGCAATTTAACCATGATTAAGACCAACTTGAAGTATAATAAAAATGTAATATAATATCAATGTTTTCACAGTATTTTATAAATTGGAGTTTAATAAGAACAAAGCGCCAGCAACTTTTTAGTCATTATTTTCTATTTTTGAACGTAATAAACAATTTAATGAAGTTTTTGTTCAAAACTTATTTGTCTCGCGATTTAATAATGTTTTAAATATTTATCTCTGTTTTACAGTTAACTTATATTAAATAATTTAAAATAAATAATAATTTAAAATTCTAAACGGCTTTAGATTGTCTCGATTTTAAACTCAATTGAAATAAAAAGTGATTTAATCTTAAAATCCAATATCAATGGCATCTAAGCTAAAGAATGTGCGGACCAGTGATGGCAAGCAGTTGTCAATTCCGATCTTAGGTTTGGGAACCTTTGAGTCAAATGCGGGTCAAATGTATGAAACAGTAAGAGTTGCCATCGATTTGGGTTATCGACACTTCGATTGCGCTTATGTTTACGGCAATGAAGAAGAGGTCGGAAAGGCTTTGAAGGAAGCGATTGACTTAAAGAAAGTGTTGAGAGAAGAGCTGTTTATAGTGAGTAAACTGTGGCTGACTTTCACCCGACCCGACCGAGTCATCAAATGTATAGAAAAGTCGTTGAAACGACTGAATCTGTCTTATGTCGACTTGTATTACCTTCACTGGCCGTTGGCTTTTGAACAACAGGACGAACAGACGTATCCCAAAGACGCCAATGGACTGATTGTTGAGGACAAGACATTTAGTTTGGTTGACACCTGGAGGGAAATGGAAGGGTTGGTCGAGAAGGGACTGACGAAAGCGATTGGAGTCTCGAACTGCAACTCAAAACAAATCGAACAAATCCTGGAGTCGTCGAAGATTAAGCCATTGGTCAATCAGATCGAAGTCCACCCCTATATGGCCAACACTAAACTGATTAAGTGGTGCCAATCAAAGGGTGTTCTGGTCTGTGCCTATTCGCCACTCGGAGGACAAGCAGTTGCGACGCCCGGACAGAAACCGAAGATAAGAAAAGAAGCGATAAAAGACCCGACGGTTAAGAAAATTGCCGAAAAGTATTCGAAAAACTCGGCGCAGGTTCTCATCCGCTTTGCCATCGATCGCGGGATTCTGATTGCAGCCAAATCTTCGAACAAAACCAGACTTCAACAGAATCTTCAGGTTTGGGACTTCCAACTGACCGCCGATGAGATCAAACAATTGGAGTCTTTGGACTGCGGTTTCAGATCATGTGATTTCAATGTTCCAGACGTTCCCAAACATAAGAACTATCCGTTTGCGACGGGAATTGAATTCTGAGAATACATACAAACAATTCAAGAATATTATCCATTGATTCTTAAATTAGTTTAATATCTATTTTATTCTCATTTACATAAAATCTAATAAATCGTAATTTTGTTAAAACTTTAAATACATTTTCTTCAACAGAATTTGTATCGAAATTAAGAGACACTGTATTTGAATAGATTTTAGTTAAGAATATAATAATAATTATAATTTCGAAATATATTCCCAAATGTATCGATATATTCAAGTTTTGAATGAATACACAAAAACTTATTGAATGAATGAAAGCGTAATTTGCATTCAAAAACATATGATTTTTGCCATTTATTTACATTAAGTTTTGTTTTGAATATTTAATTATTAAAGAAATAATATTTAGAATTAATATTTAAACTGATTCTATATATCCATTAGATATCGATATAATCTATTAGTTATTAAATATTAAGTCGAATAGTGTTGGCCAGCGATGACCCGACACGCGAGGAATAACACCGCCGGAGCTGTCTATTCATACCACGAACGACAAAGAGATACGAAGACATCGGGTTATGGCACTCAACGGCTCCGATTGGCCAAAGACTCGATCAAAGACTTCGATGCCTGTAATCTGACTCTTCAGTCGTGTAGACATCCCGTCATTACGTAATTATTGACTTTTCAATGCATTTCTGTTTCGCTAATCGTTTGGTTGTATCTGAAGTCCCGAAGGATTTCTTTACGACAAGGAATCGATTCTCGAATACATTATTCATCAGAAGAGAGAAAACGCCCGAAAACTGAAGGAATTCGAGAAACAGAAGAAAAGGGATGAATCGGATTTGGCTGAACTCGAGGCGCTCAGGAGGAAGGAACGCACCGATCAGTTCTTGAAGTTTGAAACCAGAATCGTCAACACATCCAATACACCCAAACCTTCCACTTCTTCGACTTCAGGCAATAGCTCGATCCAATCCACAGTGAACTTGAGTCCAGGTGTCGGCTCTGGTATATCGAATATGATTAGCGGTCGCGACAAAGATCTGCCGAGTTTTTGGGTGCCGTCGATGACACCCCAGTCCAAGAAGACTAAACTGAAGAAACCGGACACTAATGTCTTGTGTCCTATGAGTGGAAAACCACTGAAAGTCAATCAACTAATTGATGTTCACTTCACTCCAACCAATGACTCAAAGGTTTGTTTTATTTTAAAAAGTATTAATTCAATGATTGGTTGACTTAAAGTGAATCAAATTTAGGGCAAATACAAGTGTGCGGTCACTCACGACCTGCTCAGCAATTCGGTTCCCTGTGCTGTACTCAAGACTTCGTGAGTAACCGCTTAACCAGTTTTCAACGATTTTCGACTCAAATCAACTAATTTTGTGATTTTAGTGGAACTGTTGTCACAATCGAATGCATTGAAAAACTGATCAAAAAAGATATGTTGGATCCGATCAATGGCCAGAAGATGAAAGATGAAGACATCCTTCCATTGCAAAGAGGAGGCACTGGATATGCGGCCGCAAATGATTTGGAGGCAGCCGTCAAAAGGCCAGTTATGATGGCTTGAGTGCACAAAATTGGAAATCAAATTCAATTCCAAGTGTTTTCGATTATTTCAAATCCGAATATAAATTCAAATTTCTTTCCTTTCAATCCAATCGAAACATTTATAACTCAATTATAACTAATTTATTGATTCGGTTTCGTATTTGATCTAATCTAATGAGCAATCGTTGCGAATAAGCCATTGCTTTAATCGATTTAATCCAAATTTAATTAGAAATTGATTTTTATTCAAAATAATTCAATTGTAATATTAAATCCTAATTCATATGAATATATAAATTATGTTTAATTTGTTTCACATTTACTTCACCGGGAATTCAATGGAAAATAAATTCATTTCAAATTCAATTCAAAAAATAGTTTGTCTTCTATTTTGCAAATTATTTGCATTTGTTTTCATCAAAATTGATAATAAAGTAAGAATTGAATCGAATTACTAATAAATTAATATAAAAAATGTTAGAAATGTTGGCAATATTTGTCAATATATATAATTGTAATGAAATGAATGCATAATTGGTTTTAAGTACTAATATAATTGGAAAACCTATTGGTCTATCGAAACAGCCGTCCATTCATTTGGTTCTCTTCTTCTGTTTCAAACTCTGGTTCGAATCAACCGATTCGTCAATATATCCGCATTTCTGCATCAGATCTCTGGCGACGTTATTGATGTGTTTGAAGCGGTCGGGCCCTAACTGTATGCCCCCATACCAGCGCGAGACCACTACCAGCACATCCCGAACCTCCAGGATCTGCAGCAGATGGAGGAGTCGAGAGCCGGCGTGACTCTCGCCGTCGTCGTCGCAGTCCTGGAGACACGTATTGTGAGGCCCGCCTGAGACCCGGTAGGCACTGATGTTATGCGTCGCGCTCTCGATCTTCTTGTTCTGCTTGAGTGCCGTCAGTGCCTCCTGTGCTTCGGCCACCGAATGCACGGGCGATAAGTGCGCCTGAAATGTGCTCCTCCTGTCCGTCAACGGCTCGCCGTGATATAGGGCGGGCGTCGAACCACTCGCACCCGAGTTGTTCGACGACATGGGATGGCAGTGCAGGAAGTGATGCGCCGAACGGCTGTGCGATTGCGATGACTGTTCGCTTTGGCTCTTCGGCGATATGTAATGATTGGACTCTTTTGTACTATCGGTTCGATTGTCTTCATTGTCGTGAAGAGTGTTTTGGCAGTTCTGGTCGTCCGCCGACTGGTTGTCGTTGCCGTCAGAGCAGCCGTTGTCCCAATTGAAGAACTCCCGGGCCTTCTCGACCCAGAGGTAGAGAATGCTTTGCGACTCATTCGAGCAGTAGATCTCTTCGAGTTTGGCCATCAGAACCGTCTTAGCCTTCCTCGACATCCAGGGGGCGGAGAGGGTGTAGAGCGGGGGTTGGCTTAAGGGGTATTCGTCGGGCAGTCGGAACTCGAGTCGAATCATGCGCTGCCAGTCCTGACCTCTGCTCTGACTCTCATTGCAATTGTGTTCGTATTTCAGAGTAATCGAGAAGACATTGTTCTCCTCGTCTTCAGTCACCCATTCCTCGCCATAAATGGCAGACAAGGCCTGGATTTCATCGTTTCTTAACGTTTTGCAATCCATTACTCACTAATCAATCGATTTATATAGCATTTAGTGCTTTAATCCAATTGCAAATCAATTAATATGTTTTGCATTTATGACTTAAATCAATGAATGACTCAATGACTGAATGATTGAATCAAAACAAATGTTTGATTTCATAATAAACATAATAACAAAATACATGCGATTTCGCAAACATTTATTCTTATGGTTTAATTCACCGCTAATTACAATGCCTTTCAATGAAAGCTATTCTATAAATCTTTTCCCAGAATTGCCAGCAATGGCTGTGACGTCACAAACGCAGCCATTATTTGCAATTACGTTATACAGAGTTAGAGGCCTCGCATACCAACTCATTAGACCAGAAGTCAGAATAAAAGCACTTCTAAATCAGTCCCTATTTTCTCATTCACTTCCTTTTCCGCTATTCATCGCTAAAGAAATGGTAAGACTTTTAGCCATTGATTGACTCTTTAATTGATTTTATATTTAATTCAATTTATATTATCTTTAAATTAATCAAAAAACTAATAAATGAAATATCGTTGCCATCCATAGCCGACTCGATTCAAGAAGACGCGCAAACTTCGCGGCCACGTGTCTCACGGCCACGGGCGCATCGGTAGGTCCTCTTACCTACCCTTCCCTACCCTTCTCACTATCGCTAACTGATTGCCCATTGATTACATTTAGGGAAACACCGCAAACACCCGGGCGGTAGAGGTAATGCCGGCGGACAACATCACCACAGAATCCATTTCGACAAATAGTGAGTCTTTACGCGACTATCGCTTCATTGTATGCATTGCTAACTCAGACCTCCATGGCCTCCCTTTCCCTCCTTGCCCACAGCCACCCGGGCTATTTCGGCAAAGTAGGAATGAGGAACTTCCATCTGAAGAAGAACAGTCTTAAGCACTATCTGCCGACAATCAATATCGAGCAGATCTGGGCTCTGGTCGGCGACCGACTCCGCGAACACTACTCCGAGAGCACCGATGGAAAGGCACCCGTCATTGACCTCAACAAACACGTAAGCATTGGTTGGCTTCGGTTTGACTTGAATTGAATGATTGAATCGCTCTTAGGGTTACTTCAAAGTGTTGGGCAAAGGAAGGCTTCCCAAACAACCCGTTATAGTGAAGGCCAGGTTTTTTAGTAAAAGCGCGGAACAGAAGATCAAGTCCGTCGGCGGCGCCTGTGTTCTCACCGCTTAGTATAGCAATCAATGATTGTTTTGTCATTTAATTAATTAAAGATTAATAAATCGATTTTTGAATTACTTTAATGTGTTTTGGGTTTGAATTGTTATCGAAATAACAGAATAATTGACAGAAAATGATAGAATTGGATGAGATTTGAGCCAAACTGTTGACTGTTTGCGTAAATCTCAAAACTATCACTCAATTAGTTTTAATGATTTGTCATATTTTAGACCAAATTTGAAACTTTCGACAAATTGATTGAAAAGTCGAAATCGAATAAATTGATTGATTTTTATTGCATTTAAATATAATTTAATCGACAAATGGGTTAATATTTAATGAAATTATATAAAACGTATCGAATCGATGAAGAGGTGAAGAGCCGAAGTGGGGGTCAAGAGTGGGTCACTTCTCGAGCGGCGCATAATTGAGAAGTTTCTCGATTAGGTCGACGTGACCTAAAAGCATACGACGACAACAGTATCGCTTCAAACCCAATGCGTCCAAAGCGTCGCTAATTCGGTGAACAATCAATTCAATTGACGTGAGTTTAGGTCAAAGCAAACCAATCAGAGCTAACATACCCTTCGGTGTACTCGGCCTGCAATAGGTTCAGATATGGCTCCCATTTATTGCCGATTACTTTACCGCAAGTGAAGCATCGAATCGGTATAATCATTGCTATCGATGTAATCGATTCGGTATTCAATTAATTAGAGTTTCGGTTAATTTTAGTTTAATTTTAGTTTAATTCAAGTTTTGTTTGAAAACACATGAATTCAAAGAAAATAAAAACTGAAATCAATTGTTTGTTCAGAAATAATGTCATTTTAAAGTAAAACACTTCAATGTATTGAATCATACGTTTTGAGATTTACAGCCAATTTTAAAGACTATTTGAGTAATAAGCTATTAATTGGGCGAAGATTGGGGAAAGATGTTTGTTATATGAAAATGTTTAGAATAACTATTAATAATAAGAGTTGTTGACTAAAACAGAATTTAATGGAAAAGCAAGTGATGTGTAAATTGACGTTTTAGCCGCTCCTCGTGTTTATGTAAACCAGGGATGATGTATCTTAAATAACCTGCGTAAAGTGTTTTTAAAGTGTTTTTGTAACCTAGTAACAGTTTATTATATCTAACTTCATATAAAATAATACATTTATTTAATAAAATTTACTCCTTATTAATAATTATATTCAATTATTTACTTTGTTTTAATAAAATAGTAATAATTTGACCAGATGACTTATATTTCATTAATAAATTTATTATAACTTTGATAAATCAAATAATTTTATTAATGAATACAAACTCATCTGGTCATATTTTTACTCTTTCATTAAAATAAAAGTTACTATTTAGCTCATGACTATAAGTTTAAAATTATAATATAAAATTAGCTAAACCTTTCTTAGTTTTTTCAATAATTTAATAAGTGAATTAAAAGTTTAAATTTGAACTTATTTTTTAAATAAGCAATGATTTTACAAGGTTAAGTGAAAAGTGGCTCCTGAAAGCCTTTTAGCATTATCATCAATGTAAAGTTTACATTGTAAACACTGAGCGACTGTCAAATAAGTGCTATTTATTAATACCGCACTCTTGCAATGCAATGAGAATAAACACAGAATAGAGATGGAGACGTAGTCGTTGACTGCAAGACTTGAAATTAAGTGTAAAATTCAAACACATTTTTTGCATATATTTTATATCATATATATTGACGTAATATCTGTTTAACTCATATTTGTCGCCATTTGTGACAATCTTTTGTTGTTTCGACAAAAACACGATTTTGTCTAAAATCACAATTTATTTAAATTAAATCAAATTCAATGCGTTTGCAGTAATGACTCAATACTTACCGCCAAATCTTTTAGCGCTATTCGCGCCGCGAGAGCCCATCCCTTACTTACCGCCGGCGCAGAAGTTGCCGCACGAGAAGAAAACGCGCGGCTATTCAGGTGTCGGACAGTTGTTAACCAATTTTGAGGTAAATTTTAATTGATTTTTGATTCAAATACTGATTGAAATATATGTGCCATTGAAGGACCCGAAGGACACACCACTGCCCGCCCGGTTCGAGACGAGGGAAGAGCGGGTGGAGCGGAAGCGTCGGGAACGGGCGGAACAGTCGGCCTATAAGCTCGAGCAGGGAATCGCTCTTTGTATGCGTCGACGCTATGATTGCCTTCCGTTGTACTAATGTCTGAATTGACGTCTTAGGGGACCCGCACTCGAACTCGACGGCGACGTCCGATCCGTACAAAACGCTATTCATCGCTCGAATCAATTACGACACAACAGAGACCAAACTCAGGCGTGAGTTCGAGACCTACGGACCCATTAAGAAGGTATGTCTGCAGTGATGATGCAATGAGTTGCCAATGAGTGACATAACTGGTTGTGTTGTGTTGGTTGCAGATCGGGTTGGCACAGGACAAGGTCAGCGGCAAACCCCGGGGCTATGCGTTCATTGAGTTCGAACACGAGAGAGAAATGCATTGTAAGTCTGTCTTAAGTCAATTCTTAGTCTTATTACCACTTATTCTGAGCGCGAGTTCTGCAATAAAGCAATGATTTTGAGGTAAATTCGAACTAAATTTAAGGTAATATTAATCAATAGTTTAATTAAACGATTTGATGCACTTTCGTCGGTAAGTGCCGTTCGCTTTAACTTTTGACTGAAATGTTTTGCCAATAATTGCCGACAAAAGGAGAAATGAAGTGATTTTGGATAAGAGTAAGAGTTTTGGGATTTAGTACTAAATAGGGTTTCATTTGCGTAAATATATTGTGAGAATATTTACCAAATTATGATTAATTAATCCATTGATTGATTCATATCTTTGTTACGAAGGGCTCACTTATCCTATACCTTATCTCTTATGCAGCTATAATTGGCCCAACTTTTTGGTGGCCATTGGCGCCAGAAAATAGAAATCCATAGTTTTTCAAATTATAATTCGGTTTGTATGTGATGTAAGTGTGCTTTAGGTATATATCCGTACTTCCAGTCCGTCTCTTCGGTAAGGCTCTGGTTATACAACTAAACAATTCTCTCATTAAATCCGTAGGAATTGAATAGAAATTAGTTTTAATGAACAAAACAAATGATAGAAACGAAGGCATGCGAACAGATATACCACAACTGACTTGGATTTGCTTTTCTATCTTTTTATTATTTTCAATGACAATACATACAAAATATCGCTAATATATCAAACTTATCGTTCGAATACACTATACTATAGAACAAAATACAGAGTATTGCTAACAATCGCTAAATACCAGCGTTTAAAGTGCTTATCAATGTGTGGATGTGCAGAAGGGGTGGGTTTCGTTGACATACGTCTCGTCTTTATTCGTTAATAAATTCTATAATTTTAGAGAAAGTTTGGAATTATCTGAAACTCGAATTAAGAACAATAGTTAACAATAGATTTGCGGTTTTAATGCTAACGGGTTTG
>JAQIYC010001190.1:0-10068 GCA_034699545.1 Porobelba spinosa | reverse complement strand
ATATCTAGATACAATTGCACCCTGATCAGAAATTGAGATACAATTGCCGCAATTATATGTCGAAGGAAACGGTAAATGACTGCAAATGTAATACCTTTTTCATTGTTCAACGCGTCGTTCAAACTCTTATCAAGTTTTCGATCGATTCCAGTCTTATTCAGAGGAGACTTAATGACACTTATGTTCGACGGCTTTGATTGGAATCGAAATATATATTTAGAAACAATTCAAACAAATAGTTGAGTATTACTTCCGGAACCGAATTGGCATTCATTTTGAAGAGCCAATAGCTGGCCGTCTGGTACCCGAAGCCGTGCATTATGTTTGTTCGCAACTCTTTGATCGGTATCTCCGGAAAGAGTCGATGACATCTATAGAAGACCTCTTCGTCCAGATTTGGGTTAAGTATTTGTACGGATCGGTTGACTGTATCGGTCGGAGCGCCGAACCACTGGTGCGACAGTATTTGGTCAATAGTAATGCGTTCGTTCGGATTGGTTCTGAGCATTAATCGAATCAAGTCTTTGGCAGCGCTTGACAGCCAATCAGGCATTCGATAAATTCCACTCTTTATTGCAATCAATGGTTGAAATAATTGAATCAAAACTATTAGATTTGGAATAAAACCTGAATTTTCTTATAGAGAGCGGCGATATTGTCGTCATCGAAGGGCAGTCGTCCGACCAAAAGGGCATAACAGAGTACACCTGCGCTCCAGACATCGACAGCCGGTCCCGAATAGTCAGATCCGTAGAGCAATTCCGGCGCCGCGTAGGCAGGGCTTCCACAACAGGTCGACAAATGACTCAAAGAATTGTTGTTATCCTTTAATTCAATTAAATAACCGATAATTGAAAGTAAAGATTGAAATCAAATACAAATATTTGTATAATTACTCGACAATTGGCGGCTAATCCGAAATCAATTAATTTAATTCTGTGTTTGTCGTCAAACAGAATACTATTGTTAAGAATTAACACTAAATTAGTTTAAATTTGAAATAAAAGTAAAGAAAATATAACTAAAAATCGAAATACTTTTCGGGTTTGAGGTCTCTGTGAGCGAAACCCTTGCGATGAATGAATGCCAAAGCGTTGAACAGATCTCTCATTATTATCTTCGACTCGTTCTCCGAAAGCCGAGACTTCGAGACCAAGTAATCAAAGAGTTCGCCTCCACTGCAGTACTGGTTCGACACGCGATTCGGTTTACAATTAATTCCAATTTTAATGTTTTATTGATAGGAATACCTCTAAAATCAAATAAATCTCATTTTGTGTTTCAATCACTTGTAATAGTTTTGCGATATTTTCGTGTTTTAAGACTTTCAATGAATTGATTTCAACGCGAACTCGACATAAGTCGGACTAAACACAAGACAACAAAAACCAATTCATTAGACATTCAAACATAGCCTCAAACGACTGTCCGCCGACCGACGGCCGACCACTCACTCCGAGCTTTTGTTTATTCATTATCTTTACGGCGACCTTATGTCCGGTGCGGAGATGAGTGGCTAAACGCACTTTACCGAAACCACCTGCGCTTCGACAAACAGATGCAGACATTTAGAGACAAACAAAGATCGGATCAATTGATGCAAACCTTCGCCCAATTTGTTTCGATGCAAATAATAGCCGAAATCAATACAATTGTCTTCATTGAGGACTTGACGCACATTCGGCTCAACTGTCGTCGCAGTCATAGCCCAAACACCAGTTCTCTGACTCTGACTCTGACTCTGCATCTCTGGCCGTCGTTCCGGACCAACCATTTCACTCATTATTGACTCTTCGGTTCAATTGGTGTCAAAAGTGAACAATAAATACGAATTAAATGTGAATTAAATGCACTCTTTGTTCGAATTAAATGTCAAATCAGTGTTTGTTTTGTTCAAAATATTCGGTTTTGAATTCGCAAACACTCATTGGTCGCACATAAACCAATCACAACAATGTATAGGAAAGTAGTGACATCTTGTGGGCATTTTTAAGTTATTTTATAATTAAAGCATTATTATTTTTTTTTTAATTAAACAAATAATTAAATTATTTAAAACTAGTTCATTACTAATTATGAATATATTTTATATAATTTTTTATATTATTTAATATATTTTTATAAAAATTTGTTTTTGCAGTATTACTTTAATTGAAATAAACTTTAAAATATACACAAATTCAAAAAAGACATAACGAAAAAGTGCTAAATCACGACAACTTTGTGCCCTATATTGAGAAATACTAATAAAAGCATTTTTATTCAATTATTTTTTAGACTTTTCTCCCCTCTTATGCGTATTGTTTTATATGAATGTCTCCATTTAATCAATAAAAACTTACTTCGGGGTAAAATTTTAATTTATTTTTGGTGTTTTACTAATTAGACCCAAATATAAAATGAACTTGATTTAAAGTATACTTTTAAACATATTTTTAATTAATTAAAAGAATGTATTTTAAAGAAATTAATACTAAAATTAATCAAAAGAATAAACAAATTAAATCTAATGTACGGAAAGGCAGTTCGGGGGCAAAGTTGGGGCGAAAACCCTGTTTGGGGTGAAGTGAGACATAAGCCGGTTATTGGTGAGCGAGTAGTGGTTGAGAGCGTCTATGAGGGGAGAAGAGGAGAGGAGAGAGAGAGAGAGAGAGAGAGAGAGAGAGTGTGTGTGTGAGTGTGAGTCTGTGTGAGAGTGAGTGTGAGTCTGACTGCGAGTCTGTCTGAGCCTACGATCGCTGGTTTCGTAATTCAATGCAATTATAGCTGAAGTGACAAACAATCGAAACGATTACCTCTTTTGCTGGAAATCTATTTCTTTTCGATTATTATTCGATTCTTTTGTTCATTCGTTTAATTATTGTTTAAATTATTGACTAATTGTTTGACTAATCAGTGAAATGGCGGCCACGAGAAGACTGCAGAAGGTTTTGATTGATTGTTGGCTTTAATTGCTTTTTGACTAATGTTTTGGTTTTGGCTTTTGTTTCGACTATTGTTTTACAGGAATTACAAGACATCCGAAAAGCAGGTCTTCGCTCATTCCGAGACATTCAAGTGGACGAACAGAATATGTTGACTTGGATTGGACTCATTGTGCCCGTAATGACTCGATTATCCGATTCTTGATTTCGATTTGTTTAGACATCTATTGAATCTATAGAATATACTTATATTTAGAAATAATTATTTGAATTACAATTAATTGCTTTGTATTGTCTTCTGGGCATTGCCTACCTGTGCCCGTAGGAGAGCATACCGTACAATAAGGGCGCGTTTAGGATTGAGATCAACTTTCCGGCCGAATACCCGTTCAAACCGCCGAAAATCACGTTCCGAACGAAGATATACCACCCGAACATCGACGAGAAGGGCCAGGTATGCCTTCCCATCATTCAGGCCGAGAACTGGAAACCGGCGACGAAAACGGATCAGGGTTTGTCGATTTGCACCCTTTATGCCACTAATCCTCTGTTAACGCATTAACTCATTTTTGTGTCGTTCTATTGCAGTAATCCAAGCACTGGTAGCACTAGTCAACGATCCCGAACCCGAACACCCGTTACGAACCGATTTAGCCGAAGAATATTCGAAAGATAGGAAAAAGTTCTTTAAAAACGCCGAAGAGTTCACTAAAAAGTTTTCAGAGAAGCGACCGACAGATTAGGTCTATTTGTTTGATACGAATATTGAAATTAATATTATATTCGATTTTATTATAGATTTTGATTCGAAGAAAAACTGTAATTAAATGAGGATTTGATTGAAATGATTGTCATTTTTTCGATTCAATTATCACTTAACCGAACGGTCCCTAACATTACAATACATAAACAGTTCTTAACTTAAGGTTTAGTTTTATTTTTGTTAATTTAAGTAATTATGAGAATAACGAAAAACATTTGTATAAAAAATTGAACGGCTTTTCACACTTGGATTCTATCGATATATAAATTTTCTAAAATAACAAATTTTTTATAATAAAAATTGTGAATTAGATGAGCGAAGACTTAACGACTTCACAATCTTTTAGTAAATATTACAATAAGTCTAAAAACATTAACTGTTTATTGTATTCATTCATTTCAAAGCTCTTGTTATCGAATGTATTCTACATTTCTCTTAAATGAATAAAAGTCTAAACAATCCGAACATTTCACACATTTTTCAGTTTATATCTTATTATTAAGTTATTAATGATTAAAATTGCGGTTATAAACAATAAATTGATTTTATGTTTTATTAAAATCGATGGATTGATCGGAAATAAGCATAAAATATATGTTTGAATACATTTCAGAGATTAAGGCTTAGATTGAAGTTTAACACAAGTATTGATTTACGGATTCAACGATGAGTTCGAAAAAAATAGTTTATTAATGAATGCATTCTTTTTAGTCTTTTTAGTTTATTTGCATTTTTAATGTTGTTATCAATGCTTACAATACAAAGACTTGATAGCAATGATTGTATTTGTTCGCTACAAAGTAGAGGCGCAAAATGCACGGGTGACTACATTTTTATTATCTTATACAATTTTATTTTATTATTTTTAAAGTTTATTCTTTAAGAAAATTCCACAAAATATTAAAGTTTTAAATGTTTTGGTTATTAAAAATAGATTTAATTAATCAAATATAATAAACAATATTTTAATAGATAATATAAAATTATATAAATTAAAAGATAAAAAGTTCAATTGGTTTTGAAGTCAAGATTTTGTCGTTTTTGTATATTTTTGAGCTTTTGATAAACAATTAAATCTTGAGTTATATCTAAACTAAAGACTAAGTAAATTGTTTTATTAGTTTATAAATATTATTATAGTTTTTCTTAAACCAATTGAAGGTTTTAATCATTTAGTACATGAAATCACTGCCGCAATAGTCCGAATACGTCTTCGTGATACCTGCCCTCATTGGTCAGTTCGCTCAACATTTCTTGTGCTTTCGTGTGATTTACTTTTGCTTCGCTTTCAAACAGTTTTATAAACGACTTCTTCACGCCGTCGGCCAGTAGTGAATGGCCGCAGACATAGATGTGTGCGCTTTCATTGCAGAGCAACCAATAGAGTAGTGCTCTTTGTTTGAAGACCTGGTCCTGAATGTAGCGCTGGATTTGGGGATAAGTTTTCGGTTAATTTATATTTAAAAATCGCAATCAAATCAAATAACTCACTCTCTTCTGGCCCTTCTCTTGAGAGAAGGCCATAAACACTTCGTGCAAAACACCTTTCCTCAAAAGTATGGTCAGGTCCGGCCCATAGATGTTATCAACATCTGATTGACGGCAACCGAAAAACAGAAACATTTTTCCGCAAACCTCTCCGTTTTGAATGTCTGCCTGTCTTTCGAGCCAAAAGCTACGGAAGGGCGCAATACCACTGCCGGCGCCGATCATTATTATCGGCAGTTTCTTATTTTGAGGTAATCTGAATGCCGGAGCAGTTCTTAAAAAGCACGAAATGTCTGTTTCGGGAAACCTATCAATAAAACTACTGCAAACGCCAAACCTTTTCGGTCCCATTCCGTCTGCAAACATATAAACAATTAATATATTTATAGATTCAATTCAATTTGAAATATTCGCAAACCATGTATTTGATAGCTGAGCACATCCATAGTCAGATGCACTTCATCCGGAGTGACTTTTTGTGAGCTGCTTATAGAGTAATACCTGGGCTGTAATAATGGCAGTTGAGTTAACAGGAACTCTGGGTAGATGTGAACCGATGGGAACTCATTGAGAATGTCTGCCATATTCGGGCAGTTATACGAATGCCATTTCTCGTAGTTATCGATGTCCTGAACATAACATTAAGAATTAATTTACAAACAATTGATTCAGAATTGTGTTTAAAATAACGGAAACAATGCATACATTCGCCAGTTTTCGGAATCTAAACGAATCCCAATTATCGTTCGCCATATCTACCAAATATTTGAGGAATTTTTGATTCGGAGGACTACTTATGTCGAGATAATTAGTGAGAGCGACCCTCACAGAACAGGAGGGAAGTCTGGTGTCGGGCATCCATTTGCCATCAATAAGATGTTGCACCTGAACGGTAGTGTCGGCGTCATTATAGCCGTTCCGACTCAGGTGTCCGAGCAGTGCGTTTACAATCTCTTTAGGATTCGACGGAAATATCGCCAAATGGTCTCCGGATTCGTAATTAAATGAATTCTTTGCAATTGCATTGGACGGACTGAGCCGCACGAGTAGGGTCTGCCGTTCGGACTGTTTCGGTTGGAGTCTAACTCTTGTAACGACTTTACACGAAATTATTTTCTTTTTGTGAAGTCTCGACAATTCGTGTTGTATTTGGTGTTCATTCGACTCAACAAATACTTCACTAATCCTAACCTTTTTGTGATCGTAAGTGCTTTCATCGAAACTAGTGATTGATATCTCATTGTTCTCTATATTTATATCAAACGATTCACACGAAGTCTTATAGCACTCGTGTCCCCAAAGGCTAAACGCTTGGTCTTGACCTCTTAGGTCATCGCCCAGACCTAAAGGTAAAAGCTGAGTCGCGCCGAGACTTTGAAGGGTTTTGTCAATATTTTTTCCAAATGCACAGAATGTCGGGTATTGTGAGGAACCCAAAGCAAATACTGCATATCTCAGTCCATCCAATTTGGCATTTTGTCCACCCAGACTCAATTTGTTTAGATTTCGCCAAAATTCCTTAGTTTTGATTTAATATAAATTTTAAAAATTTGGAGAAAGTGTTGACTTTAATGTAAGAATTTGTTTGTAATTTGTAATAATATAAATTGATTTTTTGTTTTAATTATTTATCCCTGTAATATTTAAAAGTTTTATGTAATTATAAGCCCTAAACCTACCTTTCCATTATCAGGTGCTTCTCCATTGCCGAAAGTGCTGATGACGAACATAACCAGTGATTCATTGAATAAGTCATTAAATTTATAGTTTTCGAGACAAACAGTTTGAACGCAAAATGAGATTTGCATTAGTTTTGCCAATTTTTGCGCTAAGTTTTCAGATTTTCCCGTTTCTGTTGCGAAAAGAATTGTAGCTTTAATTCGCTTAGACATCACTCCAGCCATAAGCCTAACCGCCCAAAGGGCTGCTCTGTTTCCAGATTTAAAGTGTTTTAAGATTTATAATTGAATTGAATTTATAAATGAGTTATACTTCGAAACAGTAAAGAGACTATATTTTGGTTTAATCAAAGAATCGGTCCATTTGTGGCACTTCCAGGCCTTTTCCTATTATGACAAAAGAATGAGTTTATAAATCAGTTTAAATATTTACAAATACAAACCTGGTATTCAAAACTTGGTCTCAAATTATAATTAAGCATTTCCTGGTGGAAGACAGAGGTCAGACTGGCACTGGTAGGCGGAACTATCCAAACCCAGTCTGCAGGACAACCACCTCTTTGTTTATACTCTGTTTGCATGTGTTTGATGAATGACTCAGAGGCCGAGTGGTGGTCAACAATAGTGACGCCGGCTTTTTGATAACTGTGCAAAACCGCGACATTCATTTCAAGCATTGCCTTATCCTTCCAAAGGGTTGATATGTTGG
Organism: Porobelba spinosa; assembly: GCA_034699545.1. Lineage (NCBI taxonomy): Eukaryota > Metazoa > Arthropoda > Arachnida > Sarcoptiformes > Damaeidae > Porobelba > Porobelba spinosa. Next base: position 2,505 of record JAQIYC010001190.1, on the reverse strand, counting down.
AAGTGTCTAAACCCATCATTTGTGCGATATTCTGGATATGGGTTTGAAAAGTTTGTAAATTGATAAATAAAAACTTAATAGACATAAAAACCTCAGTTATATTATAGCGCTGGGGATCACATAGATCTCTGGCCCCGATTTCAGTGCCCATATACCAGCCATTGAATGGACAGGCGGTAAACTGAAGACCTCCGCAATCCAATTGCATTTCTGCCACTGCCGGCAAAGCATACCATTCCAGTTGCAACTGTGCCAACAATTGATAGTTTGGGTGCTCGAATTTTATTCTTAAAACTATATCTTCTGGGATCTCATAAAATTTAACCCCTTCACCCGGTGCTGATACTACCATAGGAAGTATATCAAATCGGCCATTTCTACCCTTCCAGCCCAGTCTTTGACAAATCTATTTGAAAAATAATTATTAGTTTAAAAATATACAACGGATTGAATATTTATAATGAATTTTATACTCTTGTAAATTGAACTCTAGCCGGGTCTCCGATAATCGAACCGTCAGGTTGTGCATAGCCTTGAGTTTAGCAAAAAATATTTAAATAATTAATTACTTATTAAACAGTTATGAATACCTGCGTAACCAATAAGCTGTGAATTCCAAACTCTGTAGTCATCTCTGCCTCGGATTCGTTGCGGAAATACTGTAACTAATGATCTGAAAATGATTTTAAATAAATATTTAAACAAATTGTTTATAATCACAATTAATATTACCTTAAATTCCCGCCATTAGTGGCAAACTGGATGTGTTTACAAACAACTTCAAACATTTGTGCGGTAGTGGTCACGTGTCGAGCGTCTTGTAATTCCAATTTGTTCCACTGAATGCGGCCAATGCACCTTGGTGCATTCCTCCACGCAGTCTTCGCTCCAAACAACAATTCTTCGCTTGTCATCGAATAACTTCCGGTTCTCTCGACTTCGGTAGCTATTTCTGCGATACGTTGGGCTAAATCAGAAGAACTGGATCTAAAATATAGAATTTTAGCAATTTTTTCAAATAAACAATATTAGATATATTTAAATAATTATATAAAAATACTTTTTCGAGTAAATAAAGAATTGTTCCAGAAACTCCATAGCCTGGTCTAAAATCTCTTCATTATTTATTGGATTTGATGACTGATTTGGTTGAGTCATAAGTGAACCCATACAGGCGTGACTGTTGCAGGAGATTGTCTATAATGTAATACAATTAAGATGTGATAAAATCGAAATATAGTGTAAAGAGAAGTAATGTCTTAATGGATGCATACCTTTGAGCTTTGGTATAACGTATCAGTGATTTGATGAGAAGTAGCGATATTAGTGACTCTAATGGGCATCTTAAGGGGGCCGTGATGTTGGTGTTGAGCACTAGACGATGATGTGCCGGCACTGCCACTCTGGCCATTAACGTTAATGGCATTACTCGTGAGTTTAACATTACTCGCAATTGAATTGATCTGCTGTTCATTGTTTGATATTCCGGCCGCGACTGGAGTCAGCTCTTCATCTGCCGATAAATCATTGATTTGAGGCTTTAGTCTCATTATAATTAAGTTAATTGACTTAACATTAGGATAAAAATACTTTACTTTAAATAAATATATTATTCTTTGTGTGACTGCACCTGAATTTATACGATTCAAGAGTCTGTTTGAATTCCGCCTTCATTTGTCTCAACCATCAGAAAATTGATTTAAGAATAAAAGATAAATAAAATTGATATTTAATAACCAATTGAAAACAAGTGAAATCTATTGACTATCATCTGGAGTACAAGACTTGGATTTAATTATCTTATTTTGTGGTGTTTTTGCTAAAATTGACTTTCGATAAGAACAAAGTCACACGTATTGAAGAGTATGAATAGAAACAAAGTTAGCGTTTTAGAGCATAGCCTCTATTTGTAAAAGCAATTCAAGGTTTTGTCAGTTTTCTCTGCTTTCGAAGCAATTAACTCATTAATTGATAAGTTTAGCCAATGTTTTATCGGAATCTAAAACCAAATAGTATTGAAGTAATTGGAAGTGTATTGCAGTTAAGTAAGAATGAGGGCTGAGATGAACGCAATATAGAAACAAACGTCGAATAAGACATCGAATAAGGTATCCGTTTTCTATCGCATGATATTTGCCTAAAACTGACGAATATTAACTGATAATTCAGTAATCATTTTATTTTTGTAGTTCTGTTCATTGAAATATAACATTTATTATTGTTTTGATACTCGAAACTGGATTTAAACCAGAATTTTCTCGATTTTATTTATTTCTCATTTATTGAAATTAATTACTCAAAATCAAGAATAAAGATAATAATTTAGAAATTTGTTTTAAAAGTTACTAATTTTAGAAAATAATTATAATTTAAGCAATATTTTTGTTTTGTTTGGTATTTTTAAAATGTGTTTATAGTAATTGTTAAGATTTATAAATATAAAAGCAAAACAACCATTTAACAAAATTAAAAATTTAATTTAACACATAATACTAGTGACTTATT
>JAQIYC010001189.1:0-10069 GCA_034699545.1 Porobelba spinosa | reverse complement strand
AACTCTTCGGAAATCGATTTCCATTTATTTATCTCTTTATTCGACTCTTCGGTCGATTTTTCCCATTTTTTTCTCTCGATTTGCAATTCGTTTAATAAAAGATCTTTTTCTCTACGAATTGAATCGTTTTCTTCTCGAATGGACTTAATTTCGCCACTCATTCGTTCAACAGTTGACTCAAACTCTTCACAAATCGATTTCCATTTAATAATCTTTTTATTCGTTTCTTCGTTTAATTCTTGCATTTTATCTCTCAATTCAGTATTCATTTCAACGACGACTTCATATTCGCGACTCTTCTGCTCTAAACTGGTCTCAACGGTCGATAACTTATTCTTCAGCTCTTCATTCAAATCGAAAATAAGATTATATTCGCGTCTCTTGTCTTCCAAAGCGGTTTCGACTTCAGATAACTTAATATTAAGGACGCAATCCATTGACTCTCCGTTTGTATTGCCGTTAAACGAGTTCAAGAACTTACTAATCGATTGATTGAGTTCTTCGACGGAAATGTTGGACTCATTGTGTTTGAGTTGTTCTTCTTTATAGAGACTCAACACGTGATTCAGTTTCAGGTTTTCGTCTCTCTCTCTCTCCAACTCTTTCTCCAATTCATCGACAGTTCGCTTAAAACCAATCAATTCTTTGATTTCCGACTTTTGTTCATCGATTTGACGGCAATAATGACTTAAAGTCGACTCCATTTTCGCCATTTCCTCACTCTTTGAATCCAACTTCTGATGAATTAATTCGATTTCTTCTGTTTCTGATTTCAATCGTTTGTTCAACAAATCGATAGTGTTTTGCGAATCTCGAAAATTGTCGCGAATTTTGTCGAAATCTCGTTTCAAGAGCTGGTATTCACTCAACTCTACGCTATTGTCGCGAATGTCTCTCAACTGTTGTATTGTCGACAACTGATCCGCCATTTGTTTGTCGCGAAGCCTCTTCTCATTCAACTCTGACTCCAAAACAGTCTCCAATTCATCGATTCTGAACTGCATTTCGTTGCGAACGGAAAGCAATTCCTGTTTGCAATCCCTTTCCCTATCCATCGCTCGACGATTCACGGATTGCCTCTTCTTTGCAACTATTTATGCGTTAATTCTTCAATCAATTTGTCGTTAAATCTTCAGTCGATTCGCTTTTGAATTTGAGTCAATGTCTCACTAATTGATTGATTGAACGATTGGTTGAATTGATTTGAATTAACTCTAAACTAAAAACAATTTAAAATTCAATAACAAACGAATGAATGAATGAAATGATTAAAACTATTCAAACGTTTTTAAAAACAAAACATTTAAACTTGTGATTGGATTACAAGTTATTTATTACAGTTTCGCACAATTCTATCTATTGTCGAAGTTTTATATTACTTTAAACTAAAGTTTATATATAAATAAAACTAAAGTCGTTGAACTAAAAAGGACTAAATGTTTGTGAAAATATACTCTTCTTTAATACCATTAAGAATAATCCGTTTCATTGAAGCGCTTACGCTATACTCCGCCCACATATCACATGACATCATATTTTGTGTTTACATTGTTTACAATAAAAGTTTATTTGATTTTATGGTTAGTCTTAGTCTTAATTGTGATCTAAATTATGTCTTATTTGCGACAAATAATAAATTTAAACAAAAACTGTTTATTAAATATTATCAATAATTTAACCCAAACTGAACTCAAGTCGAGTCTTCACGTAAGCCATGTCCTCAACAAAGAGGGCGATCGACGCTCAATGTTAAAGGGATTACCGAAACCCGATGAGGGCTCGCAGGGGGAGAGGAGTCCGGATATGGATTTTGGCGGTTATCTAAAGTTTGTTGACTTTCCATCTCTCGAAACACCGAACCAACTGTTCGATGAGATTCCGTTCAAAGACTTACCGATACTTAACATAAAGACCACAAAAAACAATACAATCTTCTCGTTGTGCACAAGTAGTGGTAATTTCATACTGACCCGTTCGGCCGGAATGGATGGCTTCAAGAACTGCCGCAAAGGCACGAATGTGGCGGCACAGGTGACTGCCCTCAACATGAGTCAGAAGATACTGAAAATGGGCTACAAATCAGTGCGGCTTTGCATCAGAGGCTTAGGGCCCGGAAGGATGTCCTCTATTAAAGGCATACAGACGGGAGGCGTCAATATTGTGTCCATCACTGACACCACACGTATCTGCGAAGTACCCCTTCAGAGACCCCCTGCGGCCAGAAGTGTCTGAACCGGTGTTTCGATTCACTCACTAATAAAGACATCGGAAATAGTGTCCACTCTTTCGGCTTTAATCGATAACTAGTTTAAGTTTTTCTCATTTTATTATTAATTTAAATAAAATTCTTTTCAATTATAATTCAAATAAAACGATAATTATATCGAAGAAAAGTTTCAAAACATTAAAATATTGATTAAAATTAATGTTTTATTTTTGGTCTTAAAAATTCTGTTCAATGAATGGAATAAATGATTTAATTCTCTAAAATCAGAGACACTTTGCCCTCATTTACGACTATATTCTTGTTTCTAATAATCATTTTCTCGAACTTCGACTTAATTTTCTCTTTATTGTAGTTCTCGTCAACAGATTTGTGTTTCTTTAAGACCTATTAATCGAAAGCAAATTGAAAACAATTTTTGAAAACAATTTATTTGAACTGAAATACCTTTTTCTTTAACTTTCTTAAAGATATTTCATTGTTTTCCGCATTCGTTAGTATTTCGACAATAATTTTATTGATTTTTAGTTTCGGTTTTGTCTCCGAATCTGAGTTTTGTATTTCATTATTAGACAGAACTTCCGATTCATTTTCGGCGATTGTCTCTGAATTCAAACCATTTGTTTCGGAATCAGTGTTTTGACTCTCACTTTGATTGTTGTCTTCATTTTGTTTCAATTTCTTGGATTTTTGCGATCCATTAGGCGTTGAATCAATTAATTGTCTCTTTTTGTCACTATCTGTGCAAACATCAGTCGAAGCGTTTAAATCAGATTTAATCGACTTTTCGAATATATCCCACATTTGTTGTACGTAATAGTCATTTGTAATCCGAAGACTATTCCGAATAAAGTTTATAAACTTCTGTTTCTTTCGCGGAATATTGTCGTAATTGACGAGTCGTTGCATTAAATCCTTAATATGTTTCGTACAGTTCGACTCATTGATGGCTGTCTTCACTCTCTGTATAGTTAACAGCATTTAAAACACTAAACAAACCAACACTTAATCGCAGGTCAGATCCAAACCTGAATCCATTCCTCCTGTTTTGCTTTGCCTTTAAAAGAGCTCTCTTTGGGCTTATAGTCGACTCCTCCGTACTTCTGGTCCTCAGAAACGCACTGATTGTGCAAATGGTAGTCATTTCTGAAAATTAAAATAATTGTAAACCAAAAACAATCAAAGATTGGATAAAAATGAGTCAAAACCCGAAATCTTTGCCGCAATCGACGCACGAAACCGATTGCGATCGACAACTACTCCAATGTTTGGCCACTTTATTCAACTTAAGTGATTCGCCACAAGTATTGCAACTGAAGAATACCATCACTTCTCAAATATTGATCGAAATTATTATTTGTTTCGAAATTAAATCAAATAAAAAGTATTTAAATGTTTGAAAACGTGTTTAAAAATACAGTCAATTCAAGAAATACTGTTTTTGTTGTTTAGAAATTCACACAAAAATAACGTAAAGATTATCGGATTTGTATTTAAACCCCATTTGAATAAAAAGTTTGAAAAATTAAACAAAATTACATGAATTAGATAAGTAGTTAAGTTTACAATTAATTATTACAAAAAAGTAACTATTTTTTATGGAATGAATTAAAGCTGAATTTTAAAGATTAAACTTTAGTCACAAAAGTTGAAAAATTAAAGATTTGTAAAAATTGTCTTAATTTTAAAATTTCGAAAATATAAGATAAAAATGAAGAGAGAGTTGGAGTGAGAGTTGGAGTGAGAGTTGGAGTGAGAGTTGGAGTGAGAGTTGGAGTGAGAACTGAGCGCCGGTTAGTCGTCCTCTAAGAGCAGGTATTGGTTGAGAAAGCGTTTCCTCCAAAGGACGTAAAACTTGAAGTCATTCCTCTTTATCGCCAAAAGCATTGCACAGACGAAGACATTGAAGGCTAGAATCGAGTGAATGATTGCCGATGTCTTCACGTCATAAAGCAATGGAATATTGATTCGAAGACTTTTATCCAATTTATTCATTTGATCGCAAGATCTCGAACCGAAGAATGCAATTGCGGTCAACAGATTCAGAGTCGCAATCAATATATGAATCCAAATAATGGCAAAACTGGCTCTACTTCTTGAGATGTAGTAGAAAGCGATCGCTGAGTACCAGAAGATGAAAACAAGTAGTAATTCAATGGAAGTGATGGCCGACAGGACTAAAGAGATCGACCAAAACACAGACCTCTCGTCCCAACACTCGTCACTGATTTCAAAGGCGATAAAGAAGGTTAGGGCGAGTGACCAGAAAACGGCGGAAAAGGCGTTGAGAGCGTACTCTACGCCCAAATCCCAATGACTTCCCGACACGTATTTGTCCAGTAATTGCAATCCGTCTGACTCTGACCGCAATGTCTCGAACGAAGAGCCCGTTTGAACGGATGAGTCGGTAGTGTTCGAGGCCTTCGATGTCTTCACCGACGGCACAATCAAAGACTTTCCCTTTTTGTCCGATTTCTCGCTCTTCTTGTCTTCTCTTTTCGTATTCAACGACACGTTTATGTCTTTTCTTTGGTTAGGCTTTGGATCCGATTTATGGCTCAAATTATCTTTGGATTGACTTTCAATTTGAATCGAATCAATGTTTTGATTATCGAAAACATTATCCGATTTAGCATTTGTCGACATTTCGGTCGAAATTAGAAACAAAACCAAAGAGTGATTGAAATGAAAGCACGAATTGTACGAAACTATTACTGTTTGCAAACCTTTCACTAATGGCTTGCGTTGAGTGTCGGCTATTCAAACATTTTATATAAATTTGTTTTTCTATTCAATTGAAATTATATCAATTAAATAATTATATAAAAATAATAATCAGTAAATTGAATTACTGTTTTACCTGGCTTACAATTGCATGCAATTATAAGGCATTTTGCGACAAATTTAGTACAACCTGAGCAAAAATTGACATACCCTTGGTGCAATTATATTGAAGTTTTTAAGTGTTTATTTCTGATTTGATACTAAATTCAATACAATTTAAAACAATGGAATTTTAAAAAACATTTACAACGATTATTTAAAACATTTATAACCAGATGTGTCGACGGTCGGCCGACCCCATGGGGTAGGGATCAGTTAGGGAATGATATAAACCGAAAAGTTATCTTTTTTACTTATTTTAATTGTTTTTAAACTAAATTAAGAGATTTAATTGAATTTAGACTAATTTTTAATACTTTTTTGAAAAAAATGTATATATAGTTTCGATCTGGTTAACAGTTTTAATATACAGTACACCGTTGAAAATATATAGCACATAAATATAAAGGTTAATAATAATAATATACAGTAAACGTTACAAATACAAAGCATATAAATATACAAATTAATAGTGATAATATAAAGTAAATGTTAAAAATACAAAGCATATAAATATACAAATTAATAGTGATAATATAAAGTAAATGTTAAAAATACAAAGCAAATAAATATACCATTTAATAGTGACTCTAATCGAAAAGGTATTTAGATCATACTTCACAGTCTTGTTTTTAGATTTAATTAATATTAACTTAATTTAGTGAAAATTAAACAAAAATCAGATAAAAACGTGCTAAGGCCACAAAGTCTTTTCATATAACGTTCCCCACATTCAAAGGGGGGGGGGGGGGAGTTTCCAAATTTTAATACCAGAGAAATTTTTAGGCTATTTGTAAAGCTTTAAAAAAAACACTTTGTTTTAAGAGACATATTAATTATGAATATTAAAATATATAAATTTTGCCAAAATTCTGTTTAAAATATACTGCAATTGCACCCAATCGATCAGAAACTTTGATACAGCTGCATGTCATACTAAGCCATGTAAAACGGTAATTTAAACAATAAAATAAAAACTTCAATTGTATTTTTTAAAATTCAAATTACAATTGTTCGGAAATTTTTTCTTTGCCCCGCCATTATAGAGTTTTTCATCTTGGTCTAAAATATAAATTATAAATACAAATTTATAAATTGATTGTTAAATACGCGACTAATTGCTAAACAAATTAATAGTTTTGTTTAAATATAAGTTTAAGTTTAATTTGGATTTTATTTCTGATAGCGATTTAATTGGTGACAATTTGTTTGAGTTTTAAATTATTTACTTTAATTGACTTAAATCTTTTGTGAGTTAAAAAAATGGAAATTTTTCTAATTATCGTAATTTTTGCTTTAATAACAAAAATAACTTCGAATTCAATTATTTGTAACGAAGATAACGGATATATAAGAATAAAAGCGGCGCTTCGTTTCGGTCACTAATTTCGGTTAAATATTGCAAAAAATTGAATTTCAATCTCTGTTTCAGATAATTATACAATTTTGGTCACAATTAATGATAATGTGTATAGAATCGAAAACTTTGAATATAATGAACAAAACTTTAGATTTAAACAAATTGCAAACATAAGCGATAAGTGGTATTGGGGTTCAGATTTGAAATATGCGTTTCCTATGCTTTACACAAAGAATGGAATCACTACTCGAAGATTGATTCTAATAATGAAGAAGAAGGTATGTTGAGTCGACTTTCGGTTCAGACACTCAGTTCAAATTGAATTAATTGTGATTAAGAGCGAAGATATCGATCAGCTCTTCTATTATGCGTTCCTTTTCGATAAGAACTTAACCGCAATCCTGGATGAGGATAGGGTTAGTCTTCTGCTCTACAAGTATAAGCCGTCTGAAGATGTCCTAAATCTGGTCACATTGTTCGCTAAGTTTCCGGCGGAACGTATTGAAGATAACATCAAATCTATTCTTTGTTTTCCGTGGACTCAAAACTCTTTAGCGAACCTTCCCTTCAGATTCTTTGTCTATTATTTGGGTTATATTTCATATCAATTGGTCTTTAGTCTTGAGTTTAACTAAATATTGTGTTTTAATCATTAGAAACGCCAACAAAACAGCGAATAAAAGCGGGAAAAACGGAAACCAAATTCAAGAGACATATACTGATGGATAAAGCGGTGAAATATGGAAACGAAACAGTCATTGATTGGCGCCACGACCTCAACAGCGGTAAATGTGTTGATCAGAAGTTCATTATCAACGCCTCGTTTCCCATCACTGACTACAGACAGTCGGCTCAGGAATGGACTTTCGATATAATGGAGTTTTCGGGCGATTATTATTTTGTGAAACGCGTGAAACTGACTAAAGATAAAGTAGAGACAGAACTCGATACTCTCAAAGTGGCTCCAATTGGGACTATCTTCGGGTGCAAAAGCACACTTCCGGATCTGCCTCCGGGTTATCCGAATAGTTATGAAAGCACTTTAAGCCCAAAAGAGCCGATAAGAGAAAATGAGAGAACTATTAAAACACTGATTTGGTTGTCTTCGCTGTTTCTATTGCTATTATTAACGGCTATTCTCTATGCAGTCTATCAATCGCGAACTCTTCGATTACAACAATTACAAGCATTTAATCAAAACCAATGATTTGGTTAAACAGAGTTATGGCTTAATTTTTCATTCATTTAAATCGAATAAAATTTTAAACTTTCATATTTTATACAGTTATTAAATAATTAATTTTTGGTTAAAAAATAAAAAATAAATTTTAGATTAATAAGCAAATCAAATATCATGATTAATCATTGGTTCATTAACTATAAGTAGACCTGCCAGATTGTTTTTCCCAATAACTGGACATTTTTCGAAAAAGCTTATTTAAAACTGGACAAAAACGGTATAAAACTTTTTCAAAACTGGACAAAAACTGAATAAATTTAAATTTAAATTAAAATATACAATAGTTTTAATATTAAAACAATTAATGTGTATATTTCGATTAAATTTAACAGATTTTAATAAAACGTTCTAATGTTTTCCACATAAGATTTTAATTCTATATACTTGAGATTAGAATTAATTCGAGTAATTCAAATTTAAGTCGACTGCAAGCATATTCTGGAAATATTAATTTAGTTTTAAAATGTTTTAATACAGATTATTAATAATAACGAATTGAATTTCTCCAATATTTTAATCTAAAATGTATTTTAAGTAACGATGTTAAATTTCATAAAATTTATTATTGAGTGAAAGTTTCACTGAAATTTCATTGAAAGGTTCACTGAAAGTTTCAGGCTAATTGCTAATTAATAACAAAAATTTTACATAAGTGTTTGATTTTTATGACTAATAAATATTATATCATAATTTTGTATTGTAATTTTTGTTTTTAGTTATAACGGGTGTAATACTAATAATTTTAAATGTTAATTTATCATTACTTAAAAATATTATAAGTTTGCCGCATTATTTATATTTATTGTGTGTATTTTAAATTAATTATTATAGTTTTATTTAATGTTTTAAATCTAATTATAAGTTAAAAACTTAATATTTTAACAAAATTTTATTAAAATTTTGTTTAACACTAGATGGCGTTACATTTGTCAAACTGAAAGTTATTTTCTAAGGTGAAACTTTCACTGAAATTTCAGTGAAATTTTACCTGAAAGTTATGATAACTTTCACTACTAACAACGTTAAGTATAACAAATGAAAAACTTTAGTTTTAGTTTTTTTTTATAACAAAATGTTTAAACAATATGTTTGTTTTATAAATATCATAAAGTTGACAATTAATAAGTTTTAGAAAATGTAAAACATGTTTGCTTTAAAATCTCAGATATTTATTTATTAAAAGTATACATGGTAGTCTATTTTTTATTTTAAAAATATTGAATCAAAATTTTTGTTTAACAAAAATTACAGATGAAGATAGTAAATATATAAATTAATAGTATTGTAATTTTTATAAAATTCGTTTTAATATTTAAAATCAAAAATAATATATTTTCAATAAAAAATCAATGAATTCACCCATACCTACACCCAATGATTGGCCGAATTTGATAAACTGTTTAATGCAATCAAAAGCAAAAAGCATTGCATTCGTGATAAACGATTGTATGAATTGACAGAATATGATGAAACTATTGGAGAAATTATTTTAAAATGAATTCATTTATTACAATCCACTTGTGTTTTAAATTATTATACTTCAGAAAAGAGTTGCACTAATGGAGAAGTGAACCAATAATAATAATTCCAATAATCTCCACAATTCTATACTCTTAACAAAAGATTAATTCGATGTCGAAAAAACATAATTTTGATATTTTTTATCGAAAAGTAAATGATGATGGGTTTGCATGCAATTGATGTTTCGTATTAATAGTTCGCTTATCAGTTCAATGTTAGGCCGAAGCGAACGCAAACGCTTTCGTATCTAAACCTAAACCGGAATTTAATTTGAAGTAAACGCAGGAAATGTTGCTTTTGATGAAATTATAATTGAAATATACAATTGGGTTCCTCTGCTATCGCTATCTTTTTTCATATTCTAAAAAATTCTAGAGAAAGAGAGAGAGAGAGAGAGAGAGAGAGAGAGAGAGAGAGAGAACGGGTATCGATTGGTCATTTTCCGTTTGTCTGGTCATAACTAAAAACATTTTATTCCCAAATCTTTACTTTATTTGTTTGAATGTAGGAAACGAACTCACAATTTGTTATAGACTAGAAAGCAATACATTATATATAAATGTTGTGATAGTTTCGTCTCATTTTTTCTATTTGTTTCTTGTATTCAATATTATATAAGACAGTTCTTTCATATGATTTGATATAAAAGTTAGTTTCACATAATATAACAAAGATCTGACTATTTTACTATAAAAAGAATTAACTTTATTATCAAACAAAATAAAATTGTATTTAAAAATTTCTTAGGGTATAAAATAAATACCTTATGTACAGTAAATGATATAAAATAATAGTCAATTTAGTAAAAAATGTCAATTTACAAACAATTTAATTTGATTAA
>JAQIYC010001188.1:0-10072 GCA_034699545.1 Porobelba spinosa | reverse complement strand
TGAACTTTTACATTTATTAATAACTTAATTTAATAAATTTATTGGTCATTAATTTTATCAGCAAATATTTGTAAATTGTCATAGTCAAATATTATTTTAACTTTGAAATTTATTCATTCTGTTACTCTATATTAAACTTAAACTTATATTAAACTCTTATGTACACTAAAACAGAAATTATTTAAGTTTATTTTGTATTATTCATATTGTAATGATCTTCACTTGTATGTGGTTTGGTGGCCACTGTGGCCACTTCTGGCTGCCTTTAATCTAAAAGTCTTAATGAATTAATATTTATCAAGTTTAAAAAGAGTTAAGCATAAGTTTAAATTTTTATTTTAAGTTAAGATATTTTTTTAAGCGGTAAATTTAATTGCAACTTAAAAGTCAAAGCCTGGTTATAACAGGGTTGGCCAATGGGAGTCCAGGTCTGCAACCCCCTGTAAAAAATTTTGGCCTCTGACCCCCTACAATTTTGAACAAATATAGGACCCCTCCCATAGAAAGTCTTCGGCCGCCGAAGGTTTAACCAAATCAAGTTAATCTAGTTAAATTATCATAGTTTAGTTTTAATTAAGTTTAAATCCGGTTAAATCTGCTTTAATTGCGGTTATCTAAGACAAAATGGCGGTTTGACAATAAAATGGCAGGAATCCGCCATTTTGTTTTTGAGAAACCGCTACCTAGACCCCCTAGAATTTTACCTAAAATTGAGTAATTTACCACATGCTAAACTTCCTGACCTGACCCTCAGATATAATCAAAAACAAATTTCACTAAAGTTTTATTGAAATATCGAAAGTAATATGAATTCAATTGTATATATCTTTAATTTAGCGAACAATCAATGATTAGTTTCCGTTAACAAAGTCGGAAATGTCGGCCATCTGTCCGAACAGAGTTCGCTGTCCATCAAATGTGATATACTTTTTGCCGAAAGCACTCGAGTAAGTGATTCGCAGATTCTTCGGCAGGATTTTCGCCTTAAGATAGGGTATGTTTTTGAGGTCACACCTAATCATCGAAACCCGAACCAACTCTGAAGGCCTATTAAGCGCTCTCAGGATCGCCGACTGAAAAGTCTCAATACCCAGGTTTGCGCACTTGTCTAACACCAGATAATTGACTTTTGGCAACTTCTTCACCACTTCCGGCATATACTCATCGGTTAGTTGTGAGCATTCGCTTAAATTCAAATAATTTAATTTCGATAACTCTCTCAAGGATTGGCTGAAGTCATGTCCAATAAATTTGCAATTAATCACTTCTAAGCGTTCGATGAGACGCAAGTGCAGAGCAATTGGCACTAAATCCTGTTCTCGAAGTTTATTGTCGCCCCAATTGAAGTGCAGAGAAAGTGACCGAATATTAGAGCAATTTCTGAGAATTGCATTGAATTGCAAATCATTAAACGCATTGTTTTCACCGATTTTTAGTGATTTGAGGTTCGGTAGACCTGCGATGTCCTGCAAATACAAGTCTTCAGCGAAAATACGACATTTCCGTTCATTGATCTCAAGTAGAGTCAGAGAGTGTTTGAAACATCTTCTAATGATGTGATAAACTCTTTGGGATTTGTATGAATCGAGTTTCAAGTGCTTCAGTGCCATAGGATGTGCCGATTTCGCAAATCTGATGATCGCACAACTCGTAATCTTTGGACAGCAGCGGATGTCGAGTCTCTCTAAGGTCTTCGGCAACAGTTCTAACGATTTTCCGGTAATTAAAGTACTGCTCACAACCAAAGTCCTCAAAGATCTTAAGTTCTTCATCAGATTTGTCATCATATCTTCATCCAAATCAGTGGCGCTTAGAATCAGATGATTAAGATTTGGAAACAAAACCGATATTTGTTTGGCGACAAAGGAAGTCAATCCAAAACATTCGGTCAAATCTAAATGTTTGAGTTTTGGACAACTATTCTTCAGTTGCTTAACAACATAACCCTTATTGAGCGCAAACCGGTAGAGCCGAAGACATCTGAGGTTTTCGGTTTGGCTCAACACTTCTGTGAAAAGTCTGAAGAGAACAGAGTCTTCACTGCCGTTCATACGAATCACTGGTTCGGAGTCCATCACAGTCTGACATTCGGAACAACAGACCTCTATCGGCAAAAATCTTTTTGAGCACTTGTTTTCATTCGAAAACCATAAATAGGATTGTCTGCAAAACACTGATCGCAACAACTGGTGCCAATGGGAGGACACCTGCGAGAGGACAAACTGGCCCTGAAATGTAAATCTGCGAAACAAAGCCAAGAGTTGGTCGTCGTTCTGGCTTTCAATCAAAGCATTTCCAGCGCTCGGGAGGGCGACTGAATCCGGGACAGGAGCCGGAACTGGATTTCCGGACAAAAGAAGTTTGATTTTCTTCAGTTCTCTCTCTTCGTTAAGTCCAATGATACCATTGAGAAGACAATCGAGTGCTTCCTCTTCTTCTTTGACTAAGTTTCTTCTTTTAGAACCTTTGGTCTGTTGGGCTCTATTCTCCAGTTCTTCCCATTCCTCCAATTCCTCTTCATTTTTGAGCCTAAGATTCATGCAGTCGTTGTCCTCATTGTTCTCAGGAATCGGTTCTTCAGGCCTTTGGTCTAATTCTGGAAACACTAGCCTTAAGTCGTCTATAAATTCACGTCGATATTGATGTGACGACTGACTCATTTTGTGTCTAAAAGACTCTAAATCTTCGAATTGATTCCCGGGTTCTGTAGCTTCGTTTAGCTCTGGTAGTGATGGCGCCGGCAGTGATGGCACCGGCAGTGATGGCACCGGCAGTGATGGCACCGGCAGTGATGGCACCGGCAGTGATGGCACCGGCAGTGTCGACGCCGTTTCATTTGGCGGCAACTCTTGTTTTGTCCAATCGGCAAACCAGTGGTACAAAGACGGTAATTCGGGCACCGGATGGTTGGCTATGAAGTAGTGAGAGAAGCCATTGTCCGATGGATCAGTCGGGCATTGCATTTGTCGGTAAATAACTGCCAATCGCTGTTTAAACCGTTTCTTAAGCTCTTTATCGGAAATCATCGAATCATCCAATTCTCGAGACAACTGTTGTCTCACTTCCTGTGAAACCGATTCACCGTTTGGTTGCGTTGACTGAATTGACTGAATTGACTGAATTGACTGAATTGACTGAATTCCTGCTTCTTGTGTTGGCTTTGCTTTGTCTCCACTTTCAGTGACCAAACCGTTAGAGTTTTCATTCTTTCTTCGCCTCTTCCTCTGGTGAGGAGCGACAACGTTGTCGTCGGCCGTCGAGTCGTAATTCTCTTCAGCGCACTCTTCGGCGAACATCTCTTCCGGAATTTTTTCTTCGTCTGATTCGCTCATATTCTTTGCATTGTTTGGAATTGCTTTTAGAGATATTTACTAAAAGAAGTTAACTTTCGATTAATATATAAATTAATTTAATATTTAACCAAATAATTGAATTTTATATTTAAATTAAACTAAATTTTGTGAATTCGCGCGAAATAATGATTAAAACTTTTTATTGCAACTAAAAAGACATCATTTATGTAAATCACGTGATTCTTATGGTTTGTTTACGAAATAAAATCAATTTAAGACTAAAGCATATTATCGACGATTGGAGTCAAATCAGGAAACAATTGAATTGATCGGAAAATAGAGTTCAAACCACAAGAAGTGAGTATTGAATCAATTAAAGCATTCATTGATTTAATGTCGTATTTGTGCCGAAAGTGGTTTACAAACCGAACCCGAACTCCATATTCATGCGACCGTACGGCGGGTTTCTCGTCCTCGGCCTCTGCGGTCTCATCATTGTCGGCCATCAACTCAAGAACCACTACTGGCCTAAAAACAACCGCTTTTTGGCCCGAATCGCACAAATCGGCTATAAATTGCAGTTTAAGGACAAGTAATTTGTTTTTAATTAGTTTTAGTTTCGATTGATTCACGAAATGTTTAATTCGTTTATTAGTTGTAAAATAGAGTCAAAACTAAATTCATTACAAATTTTAATTGTATTTTGTTTTGTTGCGTCGAATGAGTCTATTATTTCAGAACTGAATACAATTTGTTTATCATTTGAATCGAAATCATTTGTCTTTAAACCCAATAAATGATTTTCGACTAAATTATATAATTTTATTAAATCTGATTTAATTGTCTTGAGTTGTCGAGAGGTCTCTTCGTTTGCTTTATCTGATCCCAATTTTTTGGACAAAACACTGGAAATAGTGGTTAGAAAATAAGGATATCTTAGATATTGAAGAAATTCAATGTTTTTAAAATAAAAATTCAAATATTTTACTCAATTATGGACTCAAATGAAGATATTGTGAAAAACGGATCGAAAGAGCGTTTGAAACCCAAATCAAATGCCTTTTGAAGACCTGCTTCTCGTCCCTCATGTATACCATCTCTAAAGCCGTCCTTTAATTGGATTTCAATTTTAAATACAATTCAATGCAATATATGTTTCGGTAATTACTTTATCCAAACTTTTATTCAATTTATTCCAGTCTTTAGTCGCAAACTCGATGTCTTCGTTATCGTTATTGTCATCAAAAATGTCAAACATTTTAAGCAAAATGTGAATAAATAAACCGAAACTGAATTAAATTAATTGAATTGTTTGGCAAATGTGTGAACTATAGTAAACAATTGATACACCGATTGGTGGCGACTCTATCGCGTATTTACAGTCGAATCCCTTTAAATGTTTATTGGCTTTGAGACACATATGCGAGTAATTCATACAACAATTGATTGTCAATTGAATTATTTTAAAATTCAGTTCAAATTTAATTATATTTATCTCTAATTGTTTTTATTATATTTTAGACAATTTTAATTGAATTTTTGTTGACTATATTTACATTTAACCAAAATATAGCAAATATTTATTCTATAAAATCTTTCGGCAATTTGTGCTCAAAATAGACATAACTCTAGAATATGTCGAAAGCATAACAACTAAACCATTAAATGTATTACTTATTAATTGTGATAAATATTTAATTCAGTTATTCATTATTATAATAATCAATACGTTTTCCATTTGTTTCACTTTTCACTTTAAAGCTATTAATTGTTTAATTAGTTTTATGTTTGCAATCAATCATTAAATTTGAAAAATCTGTTGAATTTTATCGACAAATAATTATTTATTTGGTTTTACAACAAATTTTAAATTTAAGACAATATTATCGAAAAAATGTCAAACTTTCCGATAATACGTACGACTCCTCCACCGCTTGAACTGGACATTAGTGAAGAAGAAGAAGAAGACACAGATTTTGGGTCTTTTAACGACGTTTCTCCTGAAGACGAAAAGGATATCGATTTTGTTGTTCAAGACTTACAACAAGAAGTCAATGATAATTCAGATAATAATTGTTCTAATGATGAGAATGTAGTTGAAGACAATACTAGTAGTGAAGAAGTGGAGAATAAAAATTGTATTAATATTAAAAATAATAGTAATTGTGATAATAGTATTAAATCGAATGAATTCCCCGAACCGGACATCGATTGTGACGATACGGACGAAGAGATCAATAAAATTATTTTTAATGAAAACGATCTCAAAGACAATGAATTGCAAACAATTGTTTCGAATGAATCTAATGAATCGAATGTTGAAAATGGATTTAAAAAGACTGAAGAAGTGACTGAAGAAGAATTCCAAGACTTTGAATGCGTTAATCATATCGAAGACGACTCGGATTTTGCAGATTTCACTTCATTTAAGTTTACAGATTCTGAACAAAATGCAAATCAAAACCAAAATGTTTTAGAAGACAATCGAGTGATTAGTACTAATGAATCAAAAACTGATACCTCTTTTGGAGACTTTGAGTCTAATGTCGACTACAATACAAATGCAATAAATAGTTCAGAAATTATTGATAAAAATAACTTAAATAACAGCGAAAGTGACGACGATTTCGCCGACTTTGCGTCCGCACAGCCGGTGGTCGTCACTCATGTCGAACCCATTACTAATTTAAAGACAAATTCTTCAGATTCGCCAGAATTTGATGGAAATGACGGAGAATTTGCAGATTTTAGTTCATTTCAAGACAATAGCACTGCAACAGAAGTTACAGAATATTCTAATTCCAGTTCAGATATGGAATCGAATAAATTAACTGAACTTTTCGCTCAATTATTTCCAAGAGAAGAACCGCTTTGTTCTGAAGATAATTCACTCAATATTTCAAGAGATTTGTTTAATAGCGCCGAACGGAATAGGTATGCGATTATAAATATGTTTGCATTTACCGGTAAATAAATTTTACTAAAACTGTATTCATTTAACATAAAATTGAAGCAAAAACTTATGGAAAAGTCTACAAGACTTGGAGTCCGCGCCGTCGTTGAAGCTCCGGTGGCCTAACTCTCACTCTTTTCAACTTCTTTTAGCGGCTCTTAATATCGATCCGCGAAATATTGTGAGTTTTTGTTGTGTTTTGTTTTCAAATAACAGTCAATTCCATCACTCTTTCGATGGATAGAACTGATTGTTTTGTCAACTTATGTTCAAATAAAACAATATCTTTTGCGTTGTTTTGCGTTCTCTAGGAATGTGTTCTTTTGGATGACTTCTAGCTTTTGTAAGAGACCTCAAATGCATTCCAATACTAATCAATGCTTTATTATCGTATGCTTTCATTCGAAAACCCTATCCTTTGGCTGTTTTTCTTTACTTTTAAATTTTGTTTTTATTTTGATTTTAATTAAAATTTTTGAATTAAATAAAATATTTTCAAAATATTTATTTGAATAGTTGAGAAACCCATCGGTGCCTATGTTTGCCTCAGGACTGGGCTGTGTGTTAGAGCCGACTAAACCTAAACAAAATAGCGACGACTTTAATGATAGCGAATTAGAAACAACGATCCATCCGGTGTCGACAACCATTCCTCCCGTGCAATTTGACTGGAGTTCGAGTGGTTTAACGAACCCTTTAGACACAAATCAGAAATCAATGGTTGCCTTCGATTTAGACTTCTTTGTGACTAATGATGACGTGAAGAACACGAGTCGACAAATGGCTGTTTCGAGTGAGTCATCAGTTTTGAAACGCATTTTGAAATCAAAACTATTTCTAAATATTATAATCGTTTGAAGGCTTTGAAGACGAGTTACTAAACGATAAGAAAGACATTAACTTAGAAAACGATTCGGGAGTTTCCGGACTCAACACAACAAATATAGTGAAACAGATATTATCATCAATTGGAAGCACTTCCTCCATATCAGACACGACTCAAGTGTTGAGTGCGGAAGCGCTTCAGGTTTTGGACGAATTGCCGAACCTCTCGTTCATGAGAGCGAAAGTATTAATGTTTCCAATAAAACAAATTCAAACTAATAATTAGAATCAATTGAAATGAAAAACATTCCAAAACTAGTCTTAATATTTATACAAAGAAATGCATTTAATTTAGAGTTCAAAACAAATTTTATTTATTTTTTACTGAAATTTTGCGTAAAATGTGTTTAAAACTTATATTACGGTTAATACAAATGTAAACTTTTAAACAAAATCTATATTTGAATGAATAACACGAATTTGTATTTATTTTTCGGGATTGTCTTCAGTTTCTTGTTCCGACTTTTTGTCCAAACCGTGAAATTCAAACAATTTCTCTTCAATTCGTTTCATTAGACTTCGGGCGTCGTTAGTCAGACCTGTATTTCGACAATAGATTGCTTTTAATTGCATCGAAACAATCAAATATTTAATTCAATTTAAATACAAATGATTTTATTCCTCGCGATTCGGATCTGATGTAAGTCGATGTCATTGCGCGGAAAGCCGTTCGCGTCGACCAACGGCTCATTCATTCCGACGTTTTGCTGATCGGGTCAACAAAACACATCATTTCAACAATACTCTAATCAGTCAATCATTGACTGGACATACGCTCTGGAGTAAGCTCTGCCACTCTTTCATCTCGTCCTCCATTTTATTCCTCTCGCCATTCAATTCAAGCAATTCTTTTCTCAAAACTTCTTTTCGTCGTTCGGCGTCTGAAGACATCGTTCAACCAATCAATGTCTCAAATAAATGGTTAAAAATAACTAAATTAAAGCAATCAATAAATGACTAAATTATGTCTAAATTGTCGTAATTGACGACAACTTCAGGTCTATAACGGATGACACAAATCGCTATTTAGTTGAGTCTAAGTCTAAGTCTAAGCAATGATTTGACATTAAATTTAATTCAAATTTCATTTCTTTTCAAAACAAAACATTTAAATCACTTCTAATGCCATCTATTGATCGAATAGTTAGTATTGTTTGTATTGTTTGGCGCAAAACAAGACATTAAAGTCATTCATAAATGACACACAAATTGAAAGAATATGTGTATTAAGTGAATAACTGGAGTAAATGAATGGACAGTTATGTATGAATCAGTGGTTTGAGCGGTCGTCACATCATTGATGGCATTGGTTAGGGAGGAGTCTGAAGGGAAGGGGCGGAGAGAGAGGTATAGTGTTTGTGTGTTTGTGCTCTCGCTTTGGTTGGACTATCGCTGAGAAAGTGTTCGAATTGTCGATTAAGACATTCATTAAGTGTTGTAAACATTAAACCGTTTAATGAGTTTGAATGCAGTGATGAGTCAATCGGATCGGATCTGAACTCAATTGAATCGAATCGCGTGTGAGTGCCGTCTCCGCAGTGGTTGTGCAGTGCGGGTGTGGTGTCTGTGTCTGTGCTCACTGACGGCCATTTCAATTGGATGGCAATTCATTTCACTCATTCAGATTGACGGCTCTGACAGACAGCACAAGACAGCACAGGAGAGGGAGAGAGACTGAGAGTGTGTGCGAGAGAGTGAGAGAGAGGCAGACGAGAGCGCAGGAGAGCCTACATTGCGTTCGAAAGGTTAGCTAAATAGACAACAATTGCTATCAATAGCTATGATATGATGCGAACCAATACTCTATTTGCGATTATTTACTACAAAAATATTATTTGTTTTTGTCTTTCACTCTATGAATCACTCATTCATTAATGACTATGTTTTGACTTTTTCAATGAATAGTATTTTTGTTTTGTTTACTTATTTTTATTAATAAATGTATTTTAATTGAAATGACTTTTGCTTTTATTTTAATTGTTTTTTGTTTCATTAAATTACTATTTTTGCACTCAATTAGACGTTTAAATGACTATTAAATCAAATGAAAATTGATTTAAATATTGTTTTCAAATACTAAAGAAATCAATAGTTGTTTCGATTAGTTATTAAAATCGATTCATTCATTGAAGTAATGTTTACTCAGTTTTGAGTTTGAATTGAAATTTATTAAAACCTGATTTGAGGAAAGATTGTCGAAATTGAACTTTAATTTAGTTATTAGTTGAGACAAAAATGAATAAAAACTTGAATTACTGTTAATTTGTTGATTGAAACACATTTGCGCTAAAAGTTTAAGAAACGAAAACATTTTATAACTAATAATATTATAAATTATATATCAATTGATTGTAAAATAAATATTAATTATAAATATTGAAAGCTTTTCATGTTTTGTCGCAAATAGTTTGAGAATTACTTTAAAGACTTTGTTCTTAAATTAGTTTCGATTAGTTTAGAAATGAAGACTTAATGTTAAAAGCAATGAAAATGTTTGAAATTGTATTGAAATTACAATTAATTTATTAGAATCTTATCTTATTTTTTAACGCAAATCAATGTACTTTAGCTCATAATTGATTAAATGCTGTTTTTAATTGTTTGAATGCAATTGATGCGATCCAAAGGGGTTTGCAATTAAAGGGAAAAGGTTTTGGAAAAAGTGAGCATTTGTTGGCAAACAAGTGCAGACATAACTCAAATGCAATTAATAATTAGTATAGAATTCTTTCGATCTGTTTTTGTTTTGCATTTTTCGGTTAAAAAGAATAAAAATGAGTTGTGAATCGGTGAAACGGGTTATTAGTTAACTCAGAATTTATAAATTATAATAAGCAATAAACTCTAACAATACATCAGTAACTATCGTCCGTTCACTGAAGTTAGGAAACCAATAAATTTATATATAGTGTACGATTTCTTAAACCCTTTAGCATATATT
>JAQIYC010001187.1:0-10075 GCA_034699545.1 Porobelba spinosa | reverse complement strand
AAAACAAACTAACAATTATATACATTTAATATTAATGAGTTAACTTTTATTTTAAATTATATCATAATACGCAAAATCAAATAAATAAAATTAAAATATAATTAAATATTCATTCAAATTATTTCATTCAACAATTCTGTAAGGCAACTCTTAAACATTATTTTATAATATAAAAATTAATGTTAATAAAATTAATGCTCTTGGTAATTAATTAAATTATTATTGATATATTTCAAACTAAATTTCCCGCTTTTTCAATGCAAGCCAAAACACGACTGACTTTTGTGTTTACATGTATTTTGCAATATATTTCGATGACTTTTAAAAGTTTTAAACTGTAATTATTATTAAATACATTGTAATTTCAACCTAGGATATATCTAATATTTATTGAAAAAGTTCATGACACTTTTTTTGTAACATTTAAATCTTATTTGTAATTAAAATATAATCTGGATATATTAGCAATTAACTAACTCGTGACCGCATTTGCTGTATCTGAGTCTCAAATCAGTTTTAATCTCATTTCCGCTGTAAGTCTTCAAACATTTATTTCTGAATACCATTTGAAATGATTATTAGATTTAATTCAATTAAATACTGTTTACAAACAAATTGTGTTTTCAATCAAACGATTCATTCATTAAAACAATTGAATCGAAGAATAAGTTTTGAAAAGTATTCCGAATTAGCGACCAATGAATGCATTGAACAGAAAATCCAAACAATTATCTCTGAATACCATTACTTTAAATCAATTGATTGGAAGTTTATTCCCGAAGACATAGACATATCAGCAATGAATGAATTAGTGCTAATAAAGAGTCCATTAGAGCGTAAATCGCAACTAAAGTATCAGTTTTTGAAAGACAAATACCGAAAAGAGTTAACCGAAAGTCGAAATTCCATTTCGAGATTAGAGTACAAACTGAACAGTGATTTGGTTTACAAACAAATTCAGATGAGATTAGAGTCGAACTCAAGACTTATCGACAAAAACAATGAACTGATATATGGTTTGTGGCGAAACTCACTCTTCAGTCGCATCGCAACACAAAAACTTTTGAGACTTTCGAGACATAAGTTGAGAACCGCTGCGCTCTTCGGACCCAAACTTGTCATTGATTTGTCGTTCGACAGACATATGTCTCGATTCGAATCGAGAAAATTGGTTCTCGAGTTGAAACAGATCTTAAGACTCAATCGATTGAAGACTAGAGAACCGTTTGATTTGTATTTTTACAATTCAAGCGAAAATAGTTTTGCGGATCAACTGCTAAGAAGTAATTCGAAACTATTGGTCGAGAGTGGCGTTGATCTCAATTCGGGTTCATATTTAGACCACTTTAGTCGCCAATCACTCGTATACCTGAGTCCGGATGCGACTGAAGTGATGACTCGATTTGATTTCGATGTGATTTACATAATCGGAGGGTTTGTCGATAAGTATAATCCGAAGCCGTTATCTCTGGAGACGGCAAACAATCAACAGATCGTTTCGATGCGATTACCTATCGATGATTGGAGCGATGGTTACGTCTTGTCTAACAAACTGTTTTTGCCACAAGTTTTCGAAGTTTTAAATATAATGAAAGACTTTAATCCTAATTATGAACCAATTCTGAAGCTGTGTATCGAAAAGTGGTTCAAAAATCGGACAAAATTGAAGAAATAAATCGATTTCGTTATCATTTCAGATAATTTTAGTGAAAAAATATGTTTTTTTTTAATTTCAGATATAAATTATTATCAAGTTTTCAAATGCAATCAAAAATATGAGTATTAATTAAAAACAATTCTAATGAATATCTATATTATATTAAATAACTGTTTCATAAAAACTTGTACATCTGTTCAATGATTAGACAAATATATACAAAAATCAATTTTTTTCGACAAATCTATTCCCTTTTTAAATGAAAACTTTTAATTTGTTTTTCTGCTTCTAATCTGAATTCGAGATAAAATTTTGTAAAAATAAAGATAAAAGAATTCTACGATTTCTCAGATTTTGATAATTGAATCAATAATTTGATAACTTTTGTAAAAGCCGTCAAAAAAATTGTTTAAACAGAAGAAAAGGGATTCTAATGAGACCTCACATTGTATTTACATTAATATGAACTCCCGATATAAAAAATGACAATCCGTTTGAGTCTAAGCATTACTCGAGTATATTGTCTTGACTTTTGGTCTCATTGTCGTTGTTGTAGTAGTTCTCATACGAGTATAGAGTCCACGTGACGACTGCGAATGTGGTCGCGTTGGTCGGGAAGGCTCTGACCAAAGTGGGCGCCACTCCGCGCACAAACACTCCAATGCCTTCTTCGGAGAGCGAGTGCTGAATGCACTGACGCATCGACTTAAACCGGGTGTCGGCCTGTATTCGCGACTTTATCACATCCAAGGGATAAATGATAAGCCACGACATCGCACCGGCTGTCCCCCCAGCGAACAGTAACATCAAAGTCGACGGAGTGTATGAAGTTTTTTTGGATGATAACAACAGTTCATAACACGAAAAGTAAATGGCAAAAGCGGGTGCGTCCCGGGCCAGGGTCGCCATATAGCCCCGGTAGAGCGCACGTATACCGCCTTCTTGACGGATGACTTCCCGAAAACACGACTTTATTGATGTTGACCTCAATTGGGCTCTGGTTTTGATCAGTTCCATCGGACAAGTGATCAATGATTGTGCGACACCGGCAGCACATCCGGCGCTCGCCTGCCAGAGGAGGTTCGGTTCGGCTGTCTTTCGCAGTAGTGATCCGTAGACACCGAAGACAATGGCGTTGATAGCGGTGAGGCCTGCGAGTGGAGCGCAAATACCCCGATATAGTGAAAAAACCTGTCATTTTTGGGCCATTAGTTCGGATCGCGTTCTGAGTTTACGTCGATTTTGAAAAGTTTATAAAAGTTTATCAAAACTTACGGAAGAATCGCTTAATACTGATCGCATTGACAGCCGTTTGGCACTCGTCTGCATAACCACTTTGATTGTGTCCAACGGGTGGCCGACCACTACTCCGGCGGCACCTAATCCAAGCCGAGACCCAATTTGAATGTTTGGTTAAAAAGTAGACATAATTAACACGTGTTTACCTCCGACACAGCCAGCGATAAAATCTATAGGACTTGCCATTTAAGAGACTTTGTATCCATAGCAACACTTCTGGCCCTTTAATTCATTAAATACTTTTTAATGGTTTATCAGAAAAATATATTAAGTTATGAATCCTTTAATTGAATAACTTTAGTAGAAAACAGATCTCAACAGTCATGTGCTGTAGTTTTCTCCGCTTCAGGCGATTCGACCCAACTTTTTGCGCAATTCCTATTTAAATCAGTTTTATTGATAAGACGTTTAGAAGTCGACAGTCACTGATCGCGAGTTTCGATTCCTCCTCTACTCGACCAATAAACTCGATTAACGCAAACACAGAAATCAATTTTCAAACAATTTATAATTTTAAAACTTATCGAAAATTTATTGTCGTTTTTTAAAAAAGATTGAATAGAATTACAAATCAATTACTGAATTCAGTAATTCCTAAATTCTAAAACATTTTTTTACTGATTATGAAAATATGCAGAAAAATAACAAAAAATTTTTAAAAACAAGTTTCGGAATAAAAAACTTTTTGCGATAAACACATACTTTGCTTAACATTCGATATTTATAGAGATTTTAATGAAATAACATTTTCAGTCCTTTAGGACAAACATAAAAACAATATTATTTCTATAATTAGATTTTCAACCAATTATTGTAATAATAATAAATTTCCTATTGATTTACAAACGAATATATAATAATTGAGTAATAATTACAAATGATTTGATGAACTTGAATACCAAGACCTGAAAAGAGGCTCAGATTTACTGATTATATGAGCGATGGATACGTGAAATAAATATAAAACTGATTACAAAGTGTATGAAATGTAAGAAAAGAGTTCAGAATTTGAGCAAAAATTTATGGCTTAACTGTCATCGTCTGAACTCAAGGCTATTATATCGATATCATCTGAATTGGGGTTCGGTTTGGGCTTTGGCGCAGATGTCGGCCCCGAATGCGAACATTCGCCATAAATTCGATTCAGAAAGTTTTGACCGCATGACTCAACTTCGTCGTTGGCCTCTCCCTGTGCTTCGTCTTTGGGCTCATCTTTGGGCTCGTCTTTCAATTCGTCTTTGAGTTCGTCCTTTAGCTCTGTTTTCAATTCAGACTTTATTTCGGTTTTGACTTCACTCTTGATCTCTGATTTCACTAATGGTTTGATATCTTTCTTGTCTTTCTTCTCGTCCTCTTCTTTCATATCTTTCAATTCGGTGTCCATTTGTGACTCATTGGCTTCGGGCTCGGGTTCACCGGTGTCTTGGGTCAGATCAATGGGTTCGGCCTTAATCTGCATCAATCGCTCCAAATTGATTCGGACGTCTCGACTCAACCCAAACTTAATCTTCAACTGATTTTCGTACATCCAATCCAATTCAGTCATCAGTTGATAGAAGAAAGCGTTGATTATATCACTGGCGATGACACTAATAGAGGTGTAGTTCCTGTCGATGAGCCGCAACTGTTCGCGTTTCATGTCATTGAAGGGCTTTTGGCCGCGAAATGAGATATTGTAGAGGTTTTCAACGGAAGTAAAGTGGAAGTCAATCAAGTGCTTCATCAATAGGTACGGATTGTTCGGATACATCACTTCGGAGTTCTGGCAGAGATTACACTTCATTGGCATCCATTGCATGTGTTTGCAGATATGAAGCTTTACTTTCCATAAGGCGTCGAAAGGCCGGGCCTTCATCGCACAGATTACCGATGCTTTCGCACAGAGCGGACACACGATGTCAATACCGGTGCGATTCGGACCAAAATCAGGAGCAGCAAAGTCTGCGCTTTTGAGCTGATTGTCCAGAAAATTCATAATCCATTTGAGTATTACATCAGTCATATTGTCTTCGAAATTAAATCCCTTTTCATCGAACACTTTGTGGACATTATTCCAGTGGAAAACCATCGAAGAGTAGGAAACGCACCAAAAGCCGCACTCATTGCAGGTATAGCCCAGTTTCAGATGAGTCTTATAGTGTTCAATGGCTTCGGATTTGTTGTTAATAATGAAGCCATTGATGCAAAAGACACAGAAGTATTGGTTCGGAATGTGAGCGTCGGATAGAGAGATAACGCTTTGAGACTCGTTTTGGGTTGCGTTGGAAGAGCTCGGTTTCGACGTTGACTTCTTGGCCACCGATAAGGTTTTGGCAGGAATTGGTCCAAAATATGATTCGACTTCGGGATTGACCTCTGCCTCAGATTCGGATTGCCTTTGAGCTTCAGATTCGACTTCTGACTCAACATCGGAATCCATCTGAACGTCGGAAGTGGTCGGAATTTCATCTTCGGAAGAGCTGTCAAAGAGTGGCCTTTTCTTAGATCTGTTATTCGACGAATGAGGGGCTCTGTTGTAGACTCTCTGCGTCGGGTTCTGGCCTTCAGTTCGCGAATACATGCCTTTACTTGTCCTGTCATTCTTGAGCGGACCCAAAAATATGCCCTCTTTTATCCTCTGAGTCAGAGCACCTTTAGTGCCTTTGGCTACAGCACCGGCAGCTGATGTGCTCTTTCTTGCGGTGGTCTTTGGTTTCTGAGAGAGCAGGTGTGAGCCCGAAGTGAATCCGATAGAAGATGTTTGACTGCAGTGAACGATATATTTCTCAATCTTAGACTCAGCCATCGGGTGCTGAAGCTTCGAATGACTGATAATCATATGTCGCTGTCCGACGAAATCACAATAACCGCATTTGAGGGAAGAGTCGGTGTTGTGAACCGAACGCAAATGATTTTTAATTATATTTTCTCTTAATTTCGGTTCATCTGAACAAAGAACACATTTCCAGACATTCTTATCACTGAATGTAGTCTTTGTTGTCTGAAGTGCCGTCAGTTCGAAGTGATTGTGCGATTCAAACCGAGCTTTGATTCCCCTCTTAGGGACGG
Source organism: Porobelba spinosa (assembly GCA_034699545.1). Taxonomy (NCBI): domain Eukaryota; kingdom Metazoa; phylum Arthropoda; class Arachnida; order Sarcoptiformes; family Damaeidae; genus Porobelba; species Porobelba spinosa. The sequence continues at coordinate 4,071 of JAQIYC010001187.1, read as the reverse complement.
GCGGTTCGTCGAGGAGTTTCATGTATTCGTCTGATTCGTCGTCGCGAGGGATGTAAGTGATTGGAAGTCCTTTCGAGCCTTTGTTCGACTGGTTTTGTGCCGAAACGCCGACTCTATTAATCTTTTTGAACGTATTTTTTCGAATTCCCGACTCATTCTCATTCGGAAACAATTCGGTTTCAATCGGTTGAATATCTATTTCTGGCGGCAGTTCACGGCTCAGTCCAGTCGGCGTTGAAGTCATCGGTAGGTTTCGGCCTCTCTTTGCGTTCATTTGATTCGATTCTTGCAATTGTCTCTTCTTCTGCAGTCTGTGCTCTCTATAGCCGCCGAACACTGGTTTTGGAATCGGATTATTGGCTTTGTTTTGATTGGTGTCTGCAATAGGTTTTTGTACGATTGGAGCCGCACTTGGAGTGGGATTGGGAGGCGTTGACAGAGGAATGGATGGCATCTGAGGATGGAATGGAAAAACCGTTTGGTGCGGCTGAGGCGGCAAAGGAGTCGGTTCTCTATACTCTTCATTATCCGACTCATAGTCCGCGCAGTTGTCTTCGAATGAGTTCCTCTGCCATTGCGTCTCAATTTTTCTCGGCTTAAACTCCGGTTTTCCGGCCCTAAACTCGTCTCTTCCTTCCGGCCTAAACCCTTCCGATCTTTTCGAGGCATAGTATCTGTCCTTTCGAGACCTAAACTCCTGTCCTCTGCAGTAATTCAAGTTTTTCTCTCCTCTGGGCCTAAACTCTTCGGATCTGTTGGGCATTGACTCGCCTTCGAGGCCCGGAATGACTGGATTGCAGTCGACAGAGCATTGAGTTTTGAAGCTTTCGGCGACTCCAGAGTCGGTCACTTCTGTCACTTCGCTGTCCGACGAATCAGAAGAATATATAGTATTCGAAATGTCTTCGAACTCTTCGAAGGAATAGCTGTTTTGACACTCTTTATGGTAAACACAAACAGCAAAGTCTCGATGTCTTTGAACGCAATGCACAAACACTTGAATCACTTCTTCGTTGAAGTAATCGCAAAACAGACAATAATATGTCTTTTCGGCCAAAACTGACTCTAAATTCGGACAAAACTTCTGAATCCATACCGAGTGGTCGACAGTCGGGCCGAACGTCACGGGTTTGCAGACAATTATTTTACAATAATCTTTGTTCGGGTCGTCCAGAGAGTCGACATTTATTATCGAATTGTTATTTGACCTAAAATTTCGGTTAAATTGAGAGACAATTAAAGAAATATCGAAATGAGTGTTAAGACTATTGGAAAGAGTGGATCGAATTCATACCAAATGTGATAATGAGCTGAGATTTGGTGCAATTGGATGTGCGTCGAAGAGATGGCCCGATAGTGGCATCGATTGCATTGAAAGCGTCTCTCGCCGTGAGTTCGGATCAGATGATCGATGAGTTGATCGCAATCGTCGGTCGAATACAATTCAATCTTTTCGGTCGCGGAGTTGGCGTCGAGTTTGCAATAACTGCAGAACACCTTCTCATGGCTTTCGGCCAAATGTTGTCTAAACTTATGGACATTATCTCCGCTCCAAAAGCACTTCTTAGGGCTCAAGACATCGTAGCCTTCGTTTGGACAGCATTTGTAAAATTTCGATAATTTTCGCTCAGATTTGGACAACAAATCCGTGGATTTGTAGCTAAGAATCGGTATATTATTCTTAAGAGTTATGGAACCCATTGAAGCAATCAATTGATCCGCTAATCAATCACTCGATTGAATCTGACGTTCACTGCATTGAGTCGTCGACTGGTTTTGTGTTTTCGCTTATTGTCTCTTATATTCAAACTTCAGGCAAACAAACCATTATTTAGTGATGAAATTCGCTATACATTTGCGGGCTTTACACAAATCTCGTTTTAGATTACATTTATTCCAAAGTCCCTAAACATTACTTTAATTGCCAATTACTGTTAACCTTAACATTATAGCATAGTCTCAATTTCTCTTAAATATATACGTTTTATTTGATTAGCGCTAAAATATTATGTATCATTGTTTTCAGATAATAAACTTTTTATTTTATTTTAATTATACTTAGATTTTAGTAATAAAGTATAAGTATTGTAAATCAAAGGCAATTAATATAAAAATAATATAATATTAATATTTAACAATAAAAATAAATATAATTTGAATATAAATAATAAAAATTAAACTTTTATTTCGTATAAATTAGACGTAATTAGTGAACACAACTACAACTGTTGTGCAATGTATTGACGAATTGCGTCAATGACTCAAAACAGTTATTAAAACCCAAACTCTTTTCCACGAAATAAACAAAACATTAATTCATTAAACGATTAAACAATGTATTAAACAATTAGTGAATTGAGTGCTGACTAACCGACCGCTCGATCAATGGGTAACGCATTGGTCGGAAGTGCTCCGCAAGCGATACATCCGATAGAGTACTATCTGTCAGATGTGGGAGAGTTTCAGTTCATCTGTTCGTTGGGTTCGACGCGATTCCTAAAAGTGGCCAAATGTGGTCACTATGAGGGCGAGTGTGTCGTCAAAGTGCTCGCACTGGAGGACCCGTCGCTCCCGTTGGCCACTCATAAGCAACGCATCGAACTGTTGTCGGCGGAGACGGTCCGCAACGTCTCGATCGCGGCCTTCCATAGGGCAGTCATTTCCGCCAATTTCGCGCTAATCGCTCGACAATACGTCCGACACTCGCTCTACGACCGACTGTCCACTCGGCCCTTCCTCACTGTCCTCGAGAAGTGTTGGCTGGCCTTTCAACTCATCAAATGTGTGGACTGGTGTCACCAGAAGGGCATACGTCACGGAGACATCAAATTAGATAATATTCTCATCACTTCCAGCCTATGGCTCGTCATCACCGACTTTGCCACATATAAGCCGGTCTTTCTGCCCGAAGTGAGTCCAACACTAGTTAACCACTAGTTGTCAGTTATTAATAACTTATTACCCAAACAGTTATTGTCTAAAAAATTTTTTATCTTATGTTTAAATTGATCTTTGGATCCAATTATCTGAATAATGTCTAACAAATAGTGGATTTTTTTTGTGTCATTCAGTTTAACGAATTGCTTAAGAGTTTGTTTGCACTGTTAGATAGTCTCAAGTTTTTTAGTTTTGTATTCTTTGCTCCGAATTAATGATAAGTTTTTAAAAACTATTTATTTATTCAAACATTTGTTTTTTGCACTTAAATTCAAAACTTATTTTAACCTTCAGTTTAAATCTCTTTATTTAAATACTGTATAAACAGACGATAAAACGAATTAATATATCTTAATATATCTTAACATCACTTCATTCCAACCCCTTATTCTAGTTTTGCATTAATTATCTTAAAATCCCGTTTTGCGCTCAAATTATATACAGTACAGTATTATAGCTGTTGTTGATAAAGGAGCCGGAACAGTAGCAATGCCCAAATTTCAATTAATTAAGTGCTAGCTTAGAGACACTGCTGGAAATTGTATGCATTTCTAGAAAGTTTTGTATTTCACTGGTTGTCTGACGGTTGCCAAACATACTGTACATGCGATACAGCTTTCCTCAAATTGACTAAACATGAAAACTAATACACAGTTGTGGCTAAGAAACGTCGTATAATGCCGTGCTTGCTCAAAACACGTACAAATAATAAAGAAACACATTGACATTAACAACATGATTGTCACAAATAATAATTTAAATTATCAAATTTGTCTTAAACAGGGTTGGCCAAGGTCCGTCAGGTCAGGGGGGGGGTTAGGTAGGGATAAATGACTCATTTTTCTCAAAATCCTAGGGGGGGTCCAGGTAGGGTCAGCTCAAAAACAAGATGGCGGATTTCCGCCAAAATTTGCGGGCGAAACCGCCATTTTGTTCCCCAAAACCGGTTTTAAAGCGGATTTAACCTGTTTTAAACTAAATTAACTATGAACACTAAATTAAGGTAATTTAACTGAATTTAAACTAAACTTAGCGTTAATTTAACTAAATTAGCACCATTTTTTCAAAATGGCCGAAAAAAATGCCGGCCGCCTAAGCAATTTTCTAGGGGGGGAGGTCGTATTTTTGAGCAAA
>JAQIYC010001186.1:0-10076 GCA_034699545.1 Porobelba spinosa | reverse complement strand
ATGTTTTAGTAATATTTATAGAACTCATTTTTTGGCTTAAAATTAATCATTTTATTTAAATTAAAAAATAAAAATAAATAAACATTAATATAAAAAAAACAAATTTTATATAGAATTAAAAGTAATTTAAACATAAAAAATATTTATAATTTATTTGTTTATTTGAATTAATTTTAATTAAATATAACGTTAGAAATGTGAAGTCAGCCAATTCAAGAAGAAATACTGCAAAAGTGTGACATTTTTAAAGTTAAACATCAATTTAACCTATTAACCCGATTCAACGAGATTTAGCAGGATACATTCATTAAAAGATTTGATTACGAAATAGAATATAATTGAAGCAGGGTTGTCAACACTTGGAGCGATGGAGCTATTTATGGCGACCGCGCTATCCCTTGACTACGTCGGCCGAAAGCGACGATTTCTCAAATGGAATCGATTACATGATTTGACACAAATATGTTATTAACAAAAATATAAAAATCCTTCGATTGGCGACGCCTTTCGTTCGGCGATTCTGCCCAAACAACAAGAGTGCGGTAAATAATTAAAAACTTAACCTAGTCATTTAATATTTAACGTTTTGAATGTAAGAGTAAAAATTTGAAAATATGTCATTAAATTAAATAAAAATTGTGAAAACTTAATGCGATAACAAATGATTTTGGTTTCAAAATGTCAATTAAGTTATGAATACCCGACTCCAGACAAAAATTTGCATTAAAATGGATTTAACAACAAAATCAAAAACTAATTAAAATTAATAAATAATTATTTATTTTATTTTATTTAAAACAAAGTTTATAAATTAATATAAATTATAAAAAAATCGGTAAAAAGCATAACAATATAAATATAATAAATTTTTAAAATAAATTTATAGTCCAGTTATTATATGTATTTAAAATGTATTAAAATAAAACATTTGTGAGATTTAAGCCGATTGTCGCTCTTTTCTGCCGACGGCTCCACTATTAATGAATAATTTTTTGTTAAAATTTCATTTCATGATTTGCTCTTTGAAAGTAAATAGAAGTCAATATAATTAGTGTAAAGAAAACGTTAGTTGACTCGTCGCGACATCTATTGCTATTTTAAATAAATGTTTTAACTTTTATGTAATATTGATTTTTTTTATCCGACATCGAGATTAATTTTTAAATTCATTATAAAAATATAATGTTTGCAAAATTTAATTAATTTCAAATTTAACGTTAATTTAATATATATAAAAAAGATTTAAAATCTGAATTTACAAATTTGTTGTATATATTGAGACGTTACGAGTTTGGTGGGAATGGCGGCACAATAATTGATGGCCGACTGCGAGCATTGCGCCCAATATGAGCGTTGATTAGTCGGAAATTAACGAAGAGAGAGAGAGAGAGAGAGAGAGTATGTTGTCGGCGATAATGGATCGCGAGTTGTGCTGATAGAGTGCGAGCGAAAGATGTGTCGGCGATAGCAATGGACTCCGAGAGGCGATTGCTGTTATGTTGGGCTGCGGGCGACGGGAAGCGTCAACGAAGAAGACAAGCGAAAAGTGCTAGCGTTGGTGTTTGCGAAGATGTTTACGAAGTCAAAAAACTTGGCCGAAGACAGTCTGAAGCCAAGTCCTCAGACCCGAACATAAACACAGAAAATGAAAACAAAACTTTTATTAAGCGAAACGGCGTTCACGGATTGAGATATTAGAAACGAATGGATATAAGACATATCGCGAAAGATTAAATACTGTGCGGAAGCGGATATAAATATGAGCAAAATGTGCTTTACATGCTTTGGGAATAGTTTGAAATAATCACTGAACTTAAGTAAATATATCGCGAAACTACATTAATTAATATGTGTTAACATTGAATATAATCGCGATATGAGTTAGAACTAACAATAAGGTTTAAAGTTCAATACCTTGTTACATTACATTATTACAAGTACTAATAACTTGTAAGTTCAATAAGGTTTGCAATGAGATTTTGCGATTGCGTCGTCTCAATATTTTTCATTAGTATACAACAAATTTTTATATAAAATAATTCATTTAAATTAATATTTTTATTGCATTAAAAAATTTCTTGAACTTGTCTAATTTTTTAAATTTATAAGTTTAAAAATAATTAAAAACAGTTATTACAATCATTAAAATCACACCCTATTTAAAAAAATTTTAATTTGTAACCTGGGTTAATTATCAGAAAATTGTATTTTGCGTATTATTGGAATAACAAACAAAATCAATAGTATCTTAACATAAAATGTTAGGTAAATAATAATTTTTATTATAAAACAATAATAATCTTAATTTATTATAACATAAATTATATTTTCTTACTATTATATTAATGTTATATTTAATAATAAACACAAAATTAATAAAATAATTTTCCGAAGTTTTTCTGTCCACTCAAATCTTTAAAACTAATCCCGACTTCATATCAATATATTTCATTAGAATTTGGTCTCTAATAGAGACTTTAAATAAAATATAAAATAAGATTTTATTATTCTTGAAAAACTTAAATAGTTTATTTTTTGTGTAAAATGTATTTTAATTTGAAAAGACAATTAAATTAATTACAGTTTCATCCTTTGTTTAATAGCTTTTCTATGAAGTATTTTGATAACAAATAGTTAAAAATATAATTGCATTCAATGAATCGTATGTTACTCTTAATACAATACATTCCAATCTAATTATATTGATTTGTAGTGCATTCCGATTGCAAGAGTTCTAACCAATTCGACGCATTTATTTTTAACATGCATTACAATACCGCTTTATAGCCTATACCTCGCATTCCTAAAGCCGCTCTTCTCTCACTTTTGCTTTTATTATATATACAGTTTTCAGTGTTTTTGCTTCACTTCAATCCCAGACACCATACGATATGTAACTCTTTGTGTTTGTGTTTAAGTCATAATAAAAGTAGCGTTTTGTGCCTAACATTGTGTGCAATCAATCCCCGATTTTGTGACCACCTTCTGTACTCGCCCGTCGGCACTTGACCCTTAATGGTTTCCACTCCAGAGTCTCTGCACTCAAAAGGTCAGTAACTTGCGGTCAGTCACTAATGCTCTTCTCTTGAGTACTTTGACTAGAGTCCAGAACTGAAGCCTAACACCACTCCACAACTGCACGGACGCGACTTTTGTTGGTTAACCCGCCTTCAAGTCTTACGGCCTCACAAATTAAGAATGAAATTTCGCCCAAATATTGGATTAAGTGAACTTTTAAGGATAAATGTTCAACATTTAGATTAAATTTTGTTTAAATGTTAAAAAGTTGAAATAAATTATTTCATATAACGCAAAGATATATAATTACTAAAATTTAATTGCTAACTTATTAATTTTAACAATTTTATAGATAGTTTGATTAATGTTTGTTAACATTTTATAGATGGCGCCATATATTTTGCTGAACATTTATGGTAAATGTTGGATCTGAGGCTAAATTTTACTTAAAATGTAACTTAAATTTAAGGTCAAAAGTTACAAACATTTAATTACTACATCATTAGTATTAAGTCTATATTTTGATCATTACGTGGATTTGTCATCTCATCATTACATTTAGTCTTTGTATTAAAATTTTGCAATTTTTTAAAAGCATTTTGAACTATGATTCGACTTTGAGTATTAAAAATGTACAAAATGTCTAAATCGGAAACTAATTAACAATTTAGACAACTTTCTGGAGTAAATATTTCAATATATTGACGTAATTGGGTTCGAATACAAATAGAAATTAATAATTTAATTGCAATTGTGCCTCGTTCATTTTTGACACTTTTTTACATAAATTAATTCTAAATTCCAATTAAATCTAGTATTGAATTGATGTAAATTAAACCTATATTTTTCAAGTCGACACAACCCATACCCTCCAAACTTTGAAGTGCCGACATTCCCGAATTCAATGTATAATACGATAAGCAAGATCATTAAACTAAAAATAAAACTTTAATCTTAATCTTAATCTTAATCTTTAATCCAACTTAATCTCAATAACCAGCGATCGGCCAAAACCTCATTTTAAGCCCAAATGGCTTCTGTTCACCAATTCTTCTCAAATATTATTCATTCATTTGTTCAAAAACGACGTCATTTTGAATACAATAAATGACTTACTTTGCAATGAAAGGGAATAAATAATTGTCATTAAATAATACGTACTTTTTGTTAATGAATTTTATAACCAATTTGTGCGAAAATACAATTAACTGTAAATTGCAATCAAATCAAACCAAATGTTAACCAAATCAATGAATTTAATGATTAAATTAGAAAAGTATTTAATAAAAGCAAAAGTTAACAAAATATGCTTAAAATGCATCCATTCTTGTGGTCAACGATTCGATTCAAATAAAACTCATTTCGGTTTCGAAACCGTTTCGACTGAAGAGAAATCGATTAAAGGTTTGATTCGAGACTTAAATCGATTGAAAACTCATTTGATTTGTAATAAACGTCTGTTTCGGTCGACTCTGCAGTCAATCGAGTGTTCAGTTCTGTCGCTGAGAACTACGATCTCATGAATGATGTCATGAGTTTAGGTATTCATCGCTATTGGAAACGACAACTAATCCAAAGTTTGAATCCATTGCGCGGAACAGCTCTGTTGGACACGTGCGGCGGCACCGGAGACATCGCCTTCGAGTTCGTACGACATATGCAGAGCCGCTATCCGAACGACAATCACTTCAAAGCAGTCGTATGTGATATCAACGAAGATATGCTAAAAGTGGGCCAAAGCCGGGCCCAGACTCTGCCCGTCGGCGCTCAACACCGGATCGAATGGGTTTCGGGCGATGCCATGGCTTTGCCGTTTGAGGACAACTCGTTCGACGCCTACACCGTTGGGTTCGGTCTTCGGAATGTCGTCGACATCGAGAAGGCGTTGAGTGAAGCGCATCGGGTGCTCAGGAGTGGCGGTCTCTTCCTGTGCCTCGAGTTCTCTCGCGTCCGAAACCCAGTGTTGGCCACATTTTACGATTGGTATTCATTCGAAATAATCCCAGTATTGGGTGAAGTGTTGGCCAAAGACTGGAATTCCTACCAATACTTAGTCGAAAGCATTCGTCAGTTTCCAGACCAACAGGACTTCAAAGCAATGATCGAAAGCTCGGGCTTTACGTTATGTCAGTTCACAGACCTATTCGATGGCATCGCTTCCATTCACTGCGGGTTCAAGAAGTGACTCAAACTCTGGCCAACCGTTCGTCTCATCTGTTAGTCATTCGTTGATTATTTAAATCAAATATTTAATTGTATTTTCATTTTTGAATAGAATTTAATAAAATATCGAAATTTGAACTAAATTTTCGTTTTATTTAATACAAAAAATATTTAACAGACAATCAAATAATTCAAATAATATGAATAATAATAATACAAATCGAGTCAAACATACATTAAATCGTTTCAGAAGTGGAGGAAAATAAACAAAAGTAATGAATGAATGAAACAAATCGACAAAAAGTGTTCAGTTATTGAAGAGAGGGTTAGGTTTGGAAGAGAAGAGAGAATTCAATTCAATTGAGAATTGGTTTAAATCCTAATTAGTATTAATCGAAATAAAGTTCAACGAATGAGATGTCGTATGTCGTTGAGGGAAGGGAGGGAAGGGAAGGCCTAACCGGACTTGAAGAGGAGAATGGCGACCTGACCCAGGTAGAAGTAGATGAAGTGCTTGGTCTCGTGCGTCACGTAAGAGCCGAAGTTGCGGCCGACGATGCAATGCCAGGTCGGGTTGTACTTCTTGTCGAACTCCTTCTTGATGTAGGCCGCGATGTCCTTCTCGATGTTGTACTTGTCGAGCGCCTGGAGGGCAGTGTTGACGGCGTCGTCTTGCATCTCCTCACTCATGTCCGCGTTCTTCACGACCGCCTTCTTGTCTCCCGAAGACATCTGCAATTGATTCGACAAACAGTTAGTACTCAATAGGCGAAGAGTGGAAGAGCCGAAGAGCCGAAGAGCCGAAGAGCGAAGACTCGGAGTCCGCGTTCACTCACTTTTTATTTTGGTTTCAAAGATTGCAAACAAATTGCGATTAATATCCGATTCAATCGATTAGTATTGACTTGAATTGGATTTGAGTTTCGGTTCGAGTTGTGCCGCAAATGCGTTCTTCAATGCAGTCCTCAATAGAGCTATGCTTTCAATGAACAGTCAATGCATTTCGTATTAGATTTGCATTTCGTTTGTTTTGCGGCACTTCTTAACGCTCTCTCATTGGTCTAAATCTGTCTCAAACTCTGTGTTCTCTAACAAAATCTCTAACAGATATGAGTCGCTTATTCTATTCTCAAAATATTTTTAAATGAAATTTTTTAAAATTAATAATTTAATGCATATAAATTTAACAAATGCTTTTATAAAACTAAATTTTAATTTATAATTAACTAAAAGTAATTTCGAAATTTAATTAAAACAATAAATTTAATTTTTTTAAATATTTTATTTTAAAAAATAAATGCTTTAGGAAAATAAATAACGAAAAAGAAAAGATCGAATCTTTGCCAAAATTACTTTAGCGACAAATATAAACGTCATTTACAGTTATTTCAGCAAATATTTGATCCTTTTTATACACTATATTCTATTTTAAAAGATAAGTTTCAGTATTTAAAATAGAACTAAATGTTAAAATTTTAAGAATTTGATAAATTTAGATCATTTGACTGATTGTGTAAAACTCCTTAAATTACTGTTGATTTAATAAAAAGCCAATAAAAGGTCATTTTTTCGTTATTATAATTTCGCTACAAAATCAGGTTTAAATTTTTGTGTACTCTTTACTGTAAATATTTAAAAACATAAAACTCTTATTTGTAAACCTTCAGAAAGTTTTGTCGAAATACTGCCTACCATTAGACCAAAAATGGATCCAGCTTAGTTCTTAGTTTTGCTTCCAATCCATTCAGGTTTCGAAATGCTTGAAATTTTTGAATAAATTGCACTCTTTTTAGAATTTTGTAATATTAGGGAAATGTGTGATATATTCCGAAATTATTTTCATTTATTCCATAAAATATAACAACTTTTTTCAATACATAGCCTAAAGACCTGTTGAATGAGACCAGAAGTGAAACAATTTATTCCAATATTTGAGAAGCTTTTAAATGACATTTAGGTCTATTGCGAAGGATTTTTTAAATTAATAGATTGAGTCTATAGTTGGCATGAATTAGCGTAGAGTATAGCAGTTCCAAGTTGAAATTTACAACCCATTCACTCCCTGGCCATCACTTTATGAATCAGAAGTATTGTTTGACAATCAAATAATTTACACCAAATAATGGCACAAAATATCATTAATTGAATTTCAAATTTATTTCTTCATATATGACATCAAATTTGATGAAAATGAGTAAACAGTTTAATATTCTTAAAAATTTAAATTCTATTCTAATATAAAATAAAACCTTTTTTGAGCGGAATGTCAGACAATGTGTATATATTCACAAAACAGTAATAAATTTGAGTTATATTTAAGTGAATATATTACTAATAATTGAGTCATATTGAGTCCAGAGCTCTATTCGAGAACGAGTTCGGTCTGACCTCCAGTCGTAATGAGTTGAACCAAAGCACCCGATTTGGGTCTATTGTCCACTTTTGAGGCCCACTTCCACATCAATTCCGCCGCAAACTCTAAAGGCGTCCAATTAGTGAAGTCCGCGCTCGACATAAACTGACGGTTCAATGGAGTGTCAAAAGTGACCGGAAGTATAGCCAAAACGGTTGAGTCCTTCGGAAGACCACTATTCTTAGCGCTCAAACTCTTCACCAATTGATGAACCGATGCTTTTGCTAATCCATAGCCAATCATACCTGAAATCAAAGTCTATATAAAAACACTATAATTGAGTATTTAGTGGCAAACCTGGAGTAGCGTCCAGTGCAGCCCTGGCGCCGGTGAGGGCCAGCAGTCCGGCCTCATTCAAGAACTTTGCGGCCAATTTGGCTGAGATTACAGAACTCCAAACGCTTTGTTTTATCATTAAATCCGTGTTTTTCACTAAATCTATTCAAACAGTTATTTAGAGTCCATTCAAAAAGTCAACTCAAGTTCATATCTACCATCAGAGGCGGCATTACCGCCGGCCCAACCGCCCGCCACACACACCACTGCATCCACTTTATTGCCGTTTAATACTTTGGTCACACCTTCGAGTACTTCCTTTTCCTGTGCGGCCCAGGAGTCTAAGCTATTTATGACCACATTTTCATTCGCGTCTCCATTAGCGGCCAAATCAATACAAGTGACCGACTGTTCGGTTATTTTACATTATATTAATTTTGTTTATAATTTTAATTATTTAATTTACATTTATTAAATTATTTGTTTACAATTTAATTTAATTATAATCTGATTTAATACTATCAAAACTATATATATACCTCTTTCTAGCGAAAATGTATTAAAAATAAATAAATATACTGTTGCAGAATAATTATTTTTAGGTAATAAATTAAAATAATTTAATATGCTAGTTTGTTACTACATACTAACTGTGAGTAAAAATACATAAACAAAAGTTGAGTACCGAATTTTTAAAGAAATAATTTAATAGTTTGATAAGTATAAGGATGTGCAAGGTCGGCCAACTCATGGAAGGGGGAATTAGGTAGGAAGTAAAATGGCGGATTTTTTCTCAAAAAATCCTAGGGGGAATCAGGTTGTAAATTTAAAAAAGTGCAATGGCGGCCATTTTTGGCGCGAAAACGCCATTTAACCGAATTTGATCAAAATTAACAAATTAAACTGGATTTAGTCTAAATTCAGTTAAATTTAGCTAATTTAATTTAATTTAAACCGGATTTACTAAAAACAAGTTAACTAAAAAAACTTAGAAAAACTAAAAATAAAATTTATGAGGGGTACCATAGACACGGCCTCAGGAAGATAATATAGGTTTTTCGAACTCAGGGGGATAATGGACTGACCCCACATCCCTACTACTGTATAATACTGTATAATACTGTAGTATAAACGAATTAGTAATTAGTTACAAAATACTATATTTTAAAATGATTAATTTCTAATTAAAATAGATTAATCTTGAATAACCAAATAAGTTAAAAATTAGATTGTTTATTTTTGTCTGAAAAGCTAATCCAGAGCACAATTTATTGTTCCGTTACTTCAATTGAATTGAAGGTTATTTTCATAAAAGTTTAAAATAATTCGAATATATTCGCAGAATATTTCCCAAAAATTTGAGTTTAAAATGTTTTAAATTATCTAAATCTCTAAACCGGTTATAAGTTTTACAACTCATCGAAAGAAAATATTTCAAAGAGATTTCCACTTTTTGCAGACAATTTGAATGCATATCACATAAATCAATAATATTGTAGCATGCTAATTTTCACCAAACTATAATAAAAAATGCCTATTGGTTAAATTAAAGACAAAATGCAGTTATCTTTACATTTAATTTGAACATTAAATTAACTAAATTTATTTGAAATACAATCAATAGTATAAACAAATTGAGATAAACATAAATTTAATTTTAAAATAAAATAACTGAAAATTGAGGAATCGATGCAATTATGAAAATCAATAAATCAATGTTTGATGACTTACCCACTCCTTCTTCCTAAAGAAGTGGACACAAGCGGATCCGAGTGCTCCCCGGCCTCCGTACACGAGTGCATGTCTTGGAGTCGATGCCATCACTCCTTTTGCTCAACAATTGGTTTTAGTTTTGAAATTAACTCTAATTTCAATGTTTCGATCGATTACTAGAGAAGAGATTATATGAAATCCTGAACATAGAAGCGATAGAAGACTATAATATACGCTCTTATGTCTCGATTTAAGTATCAATATATTCTACTAACAATCTTTGATATACACATGAGTCACATATATAACCAGCTCAAATTATTTCAAAATAAATATAATGCTATATTTATACACTTATAGATGCATACACTTATATGCATAGTATAAATAGTATTGAAATATATGAAATTCGTAAATTACGCTTTTAAAATATTTTAGGTAATTAATTTTTTAATTATTAAATAATCAATATTAATAATTATAATATTTATAT
>JAQIYC010001185.1:0-10076 GCA_034699545.1 Porobelba spinosa | reverse complement strand
TATTTTATTTCAAAACTTAATTTCTAAAGATTGCAATGATCAAAATAAAAAGTTGTACTGGTTCATACAAAATTAAAATTTTCAAATAAAACATTTAAATAGTTTATATAAAAACTCACATATTTTACACTAAAAATATAAAATCTAATAAATTATTACTTATTGAAACAGAAAATGATATAAAGCGAGTAATAAAACCTTTAAACTTGAAAAACATATTTATATCATGTATTAAGTCGTGATTTATTTAATGGTTAACTTGATTTGTATTGAAAACAATTATGACATTTGAAATTAAACCAATATTTAAATATATAATATAATAATTATAAAAATATGACTTATTTTCGGCACAATTGCACAATTCGTGCACACATTTGGATAATTGATTTTTATTGCTGTTGACCTGATATTAATAATTAGAAATACTTTGAGTTAATAATTATTTTCAAAAATAAAACTTTTTAGGGTATTGTATGAAATAATACTTTGTTTTTGTATAACAATAAAACTCTTTTCTTATTAACATTTATTTAAAAACATTTTGATTTGCATTAAGTCCTAAATCAAAGTCTCAAAAATCATTGTCTCTACACTGTGTAGACCATTACTTCATTAAATTGTTTTGAATTTAATACTATTCTAATACTAATAGATTGCAATCAATTTTATATCAAACTTATGTTCTCGTTATTATCCAAACAATTTCATTCATTCACATCGACTTCAATTAGACTTTTATTTATTCAAACATTTAGTGTTACAGAGTTGGCCGGGTAGGGGGGGGGGGGGGGGGGTTCGGGTCCGCAACCTTCTAACATAAAAATTTGATTTTAACAATCTATAAAATAAAACCAAACATAAACAGGTTTTTTAACCCGCTACTTAACCTTTTTAAATTGTACCTAATACTTATTAATTCCCCTGCCTAAATGCCCTGACCCAATTGATCTAGGCCAACCCTGCTGTTGCCTCAACTGTAAATCATTTAAATGTCAGCTATTATTTGCGAAACAATAACTTTAATGGAATTTTATAAATATTTTCTATATATAAACAATGAATTTTTTCAAACAAATGTTTTTTATATCATATCAAACGTGCATTTCTCATATTTATACAGTTGGCAAAAATTGGCAATTATTATGTGGGTATAAAAAATTAATGTTAAAAAGTTTATCAGTTTATTGAAATAAGTTCTGGAATATCTAAGTTTGAAAACTCAAGCCGAAAAGCCCCTTGGTGGTTCTTTGCCAAATGACTGATCCATAGGCGGATAAAATTCTGGATAAAAAGTAAAAACAAATAGCATTTGAATGCAATAACGAGTGAACGCGACTGCAAACCTGAACTGGAGGTGTGGATCAGGCATTCCTCCATACAACCCCTCAGTTCCCCGATCTGGTAGTCGTCCAAACTATTGACTCTCATTTGCATTTCACTCAAATGAACGTTTAGGTCGTTGTGACTGTCAATGCCATACTTCGGCCAACAGTTATACCCGCATTTGGCCAAAGACATCATCGACAGTTCGGGGTCTTCCTGTGCGCTCGCGTTATGTATTACTTGTTTACAAGAAATTCAGTTAATTCTAAGCTTTCATATTAAATATGATAATTCTTAAGTGAACTCACAATAGCTCAACGAAATGGTAATAAATATTAAATAAATCACTATTCGTTGCATTTTATAGATTAAATTGCGATAAATATCTTCAGATTATTAGAAATACTCAAATATAACCCATCTGTCAAATACAGGCCAATTGCAGTGAATTCACTTTAATAACCAATTTTTTAATATAATCATTAACTTTCATATCAATTACTTTTCTTACAATATATATATAATAGACCTTCACTTCAAAGCTCGAGTTCTTTTTAAGCTCAAGCTTTCGTCTCTACCCCTCGCGTCAGCTCTCTCTCTCTCTCTCTCTCTCTCTCTCTCTCTCTCTCTCTCTCTCTCTCTCAGCTCTCTCTCTCTCCATACTCGTTCGCGCTTTCTCCCCCTCCCCTCCCTCTCACGCCCCCGTACTTGACATTAAATGAGAAATAGTGTATAAAAGTTAAAAAGAAGATTTGCCAATAAAAACAAATAAGGAAATAGTTAGCACTAACAGCTAACAGCTAACAACTAACTGAACTAACTGTGCGAATTGGATTGAATTTCATTGAATATCACTTTCCGCTCACTTATATACTCCTCTTTATTTGCATTTAAAAATTGAGTGCATTTAGAGTCCATGAAATGCATTAATAATAATAAGAGTATTAAGAGAATTCATTACTTCATTACCTAATGTTGTATTAGTAATGTCTAAAGAATTTGTTGCAACTCTTCATTGTTTTTAATTCAATGTCTTCATTGAAAGTGTTGAATGACTGCATAATTAAGCTTAAAGTGAATGAATGATTCACTATATTGTAGTTCAATATTAAAATAAATAAATTGAAAACAAAATAAAATAAAATTTTTTAGAAGTTTTTATTATCTAAGAGACGGTAAAAGCTTTTTGTGAAATATACATAAATTATATGCAATAACAGTTTGGAACAAAATTTGACGCAAAATCAAACTGTAATTGTAAATCAAAATTTAAAAAAACACAATTTGAACCTACATTTGAAATTTTGGTTAACATTTGTCATTAGATTTTTGGAATAACTTTTTTTTGTAAATATATTTATAATAAGTGAGAAAAATAAAACATCTATTGAGCTGTCGATTCCACAAACGAAAGTTGAAATATTAATATTTAAATTGACTGACTCTTAATTAACAATTAATTTTAATATAATCTTTTTTCATCTTATCTTAAATACACCAGAAGTTGTGTTCAAAAAATGAAGAGAAAAACATTTATTGTATATTTAAATATTAAAAACTTTATCGAAAAGCATAATTTTGAAGCCAATATTCTTTGATATAATAAAGTGTTGCGTTAGTGTAGATTTGGTATAATTTGTTGAATTTTTAACTTATTCTGTCTTTCAATATACGTAATACGGATTCAATTCGAATCGATTCGACCGCTATTTACAGTATATTTCAATTTACATACGAGTCGTCGGAACCACTAAATATCAAAATCACATCAAATTGTTTCTTCCGCACAAATCAGTTTTGCGTTTATTCTTCTCATATATAAGTTATGCAAATAATTGACAATTTTTTGTATCGATTTTCACATTCAAAAAGCATATGTCTATAAAAATCAATTCTTTTTAAGTTATTCTTAATTTGAGTGACGAATGAAAGTCAAAGAACACATATTTTATGTAACATTACTTGTTTTGGTTGCAAATCAAATATTAATTAATTTAATTTAATATAATCTTGCTCATATTTATATAATATATAAGTTTATTATTTATATTTACACTAATGTTGTTATAATTGGTTTCTGAATTGTTTAATACGAATTCAATGCAATTTAGTTCTTCGTGTGTTTTAAAGGTTTCATTAAGTTATGTGACTTTTCAGAGATATATATATTTATTCAAAAACTTATATAAATTGAATTTGTCGTCGGATTAATCGAAAGCAATGTTTCATTAAATAGCGATAATTGTGGAAATTTGTGGAAATTCTTAATAGCTTTAATTGAACCGAATTTTTCGATTGGAGAGAAAATAATCCAATGTTTGTTAAGTTTGAAGTTTGACTCATCCGAACGTGAGAATAAGGTTTTGTATATTTTGTAGAGAAATATTCGGTTTAATTAAACTAATAGCAAAATATATTTATATATATAATTAAAAATCTAATGTAATCACAATATTAAATAAACAAATTCGATATTTAGTTAACACATAGACTGCAGTAAACGCTGTTAATTGAAAAATTAGTTTTTGTTTAATTCTTAATTCAATTGTGACTAAAATCAGTGCAAAGAAGAAATTATTACAAAATTGGAATTACTATCGATTTGTTTAGTTTAAAAAAAGAGATTCAAAATAATTTGAGTGAAGCGATGATCAAATAATAACTCAATTTAATAAAATAATGTATTAAAGAATCTTATTTGACCATTGCCTTGAACATTTATTACTACAACTCAATTAGTTTTCTTTAGCTCTTATAAAGTCAACGATAGAGTATATAATTTATTGATCTCAAGCATCAAATATATGATAATTTAATTTAATATTATATTAAACTCAAAACTATTATTTAGTCTTACTTTAACTTATTTTGTTTAGTCTTTGGACCCGATTTTGAATTTAATAATTGCTTTCAATGATTCGTTAGTCGAGACGATGACAGAAGTTTGGATTTTGTGTAGAATTTGGTTTAGTTTTTATGCTTTGCTTTGAATGTCAATTGTTTTCAATTATTATTATTATTAGTTATTATTATAATTATTATTTAGTTTTCGTTGTTATCAATAAACTATAACTTTTAGGCCTTTGTTGTGTTTAATAAAGTTTTGCAATAATTATAAAAATGATGGTTAATGTGATGTTTGCGATGGAATGTGTCGATGAGTTTACTGTGAGATCTCTCTTCTTCATCAGAACCTGATCGATGACATGTATGACACCGTTGATGGCCTGCACGTCCGGCCGTATGATTCGGGCCCTTTTGCCCTCCCATTCAATATATAGATTACCTATCAATCGATACAAAGCATTAAATTAACAAATGATTAATCGATAAGTTTTTAATGTGAATCACGTATTCGAATCGCAAAGCCTATCAAATAATAGCTCTTTTGGTTCATAGATTCGTATCAAATACCAGATGTTATGCAGCTATTGATTGTCGGATTGGTTTGGGCTATGACTTAATTGAATGAAATGGGAGACGAGATGAGATGGTCAGATGTCTGCCCTCGGATGGGCCCGACATCTACTAATGCATTCGATTCAAAGTTAAAAACCTGGCCTTTCATTCACTATAATTACTTGATTGGGATAAACACCTGACTCTGACTAATGCTCCAAAAAAAGATCACATTATGTCATGTTTTCTAATCAGCATTTAATGCGAAAAATTATAAAATAAAATGCATTTCATTTGCATTGATTTCAACATATTTTCCTCCTCTTCAAAAACACCGGATTTTCATATTTCTTCTATTAAACAGTTTTTTAATTCATTATTTATTTATACTGAGTATTTGTTTCGTATATTTCAAGTCTAGAAAATTGATTTTAAAGTGCACCAAGCTGCGTTTGTTTAAAGTCTAGTTTATTTCAGTAAATACTCTACTTTTTAGTTTTACTTAACGGTTGACTATTTTTTACTTTTTTGTTTGACTAAAAATCCGTATCGTCTCAAATATTGTCTACTTTCCCATGACCCAGGTCAATACGGAAGCGCATTTAATTTGGTAAATAATTGTCAAATAAATTATACTTGTTTAATATAAAAAATATATTAATATACACTTCAATGTATACCAGTTCACTGCCTACTCTTTGAGATAACTTTTTTGAATTTATAATTTTAAAAATCCCAACTTTTTATTATTAATCGATTTTCATATAAATATTAATTAGAGATAAGATCTTAACTTAATTAGAATCGAAGTGAATAAGTAAACAAAAAATGCGAAACCGATTCGATTCGTATGTATTGATCGTATAATTAAAAAGCATTGGATTGACAATCAAAGCGAAAGAGCGAACCATTTGAATCATTGCTCTCTTTTCATATTGTTTTTATTTGTCGACTATTTTCTCAACAAACTTGAAGTACAAGAAATTCAATTCAAGTTCAAATGTGAAGAAACTTTTCTAACATTTTAAGTGCTATTCCTTCTTCTCGTTAGTTCTTGTTTTCCGATTATTATTACATCGAATATATGCACTCTTTTGTAAATTTCTATATTTAATGGTTTGCTTTGAATAAACAAATCGAAATTTTTTATTCAATTATTCAATTCTAGTCTTTGCAGTTATATTAATAAACAAATCATACAAATCATGAGAGAATTTGTTTTATTTATGCAAATGACTGTTGCATTAAAACCGGCATTTCTTCAATTAGAATAGAAAACGAATTATTGTTTTTCAATGCAATTCCATTTGAATTACATTTTGCTCTTTGTATTCAATGTCTCATTTGTTTAGTGTTTGTTTAGAATAGTTTCAGATTTATTACATAAATATCCGGTTTCTTAAAAAATGATAATTGATTTCGATATCAAATTGCAGTGAAAGACACACTAAGTCTAAATAGATCGACAATTATGTCTATATAGCGTATAATGAAGTAGAGCTCAAAACTACGTTATTTAACACTTTCGGCTCAATTAGTATTTTGCAGTTCTATCAACGCAAGTGATGAATGGTTGCGCTTAATGTAATTATAAGCATAAGAGTAATACTAAACTTCATTTAAAACTAAACTTCATCAATTTAATCCTATTTGTAAGCAAATTAATATATTTTACTAGAACTCCGGGCAGATTAGAACCCAATGTATGCAATAAATTACTTTTATTTTCTTCACAAAAGAGTTACTTTTAATTGATATCTCTTTGAGATAATTAGAGGTCGTCTCACAATCCCAACCTTTCAACGCACAGACCCTTTGGTATACGTTTTTAAAACCGATTAAAAGGTCGAAAAACGATGAAAATAAAGAGTTTGCCGATTGGGTGACTCATACGGATAGAGAGGGGAAGTTCGGTTGGAAGGCATTAGTAAATAAAATCAAATTTTGATTGAAAAGTGGTTTTCAACTAAAGGGCTGATGACATGACCGAAATCTAAGGTGAATAGCACTACACACTCAACAGGACTTTAATTTAAAGTAATAAACACTAAAAACAAGTTAAGTGTGACTTCAGATTATTGTGAACTCAATTGTATCAACACTTGTCTATACAATTCGTGCGATTCTTAAAGAATATTGAGTTTCAATTATTTTGCGAAACACAACAACTCCTTCGAAACCAACTATTCTCGAGTAAGACTTTGTATATAATTGAATGATAAGACTGTGCACATACCGAAACCGGCTGAGCCCTTGGCCACCTTCAGAACGCCTTTCACTGTATGTATTGTATCTAATTGTGTCTCGAGTTGTGTCGACGATATCTGTTGTCCAACCACTAGATGTCTGTCTAATATCTGCTTTCAATACGAAAAATAAGAATAAGATTAAGTGATTTTCGGATAGAAATTATAATTTTAAGTTTGAATTCAAACCAAAAATAAGAAAAATAAATGACTTTAAATGCATTTACGCATTCAAACCTGTCTCTGACCTCAACTTATCTGACATTAAAACTCAAAACATTCTCTGTTTTAGCAAAAGTAGCAAAAATTTTCTTTTAATCACTTTTCGAGTTATTTATTATATATTTCGAAATTTTAAAACATATATAAGACAAATGTATTATATATATAGCCATAAAATTGAGTTAAATTGAATTTTTATCTCAATTTTTAGATTAATAGCTTTGATTGGAATGTCTTTTTAAGACAGAATAAGATTAAGTTTTTAAAATAATTAAATATTTATAAGTTATAACTCAAATCTCATAAATATAAAGTGAATGGAAAAGAGAGTGAGAATGACATACATTTCGAGTATTGGCCGGAAATAACTTGAGTTCCAACTGCTTATACTCCGACGGGTTGTCGCGTTTGAACTCATTCCAGGCTTCGTTCGAAGGGACGAAATAAGTGAATCTTCGGTCTTCTCGCTTCAGCTGTTCGTTCCAGTCCTGGTTTCCCTGCACTCCCAACTCGTACGAGAAGGACAGCTGAAGGTCTGTTCGCAACTTGTCGTATATGTTCTGAAAAGGCATTCCCAGCACTCGGTCGATGATGTGAATGATTCCATTGGTGGCGCCGATGTCCGCCTGAACGGCAGTGGCGTTCACACCCCCGCCCTCGACCGTGAGTCGGGTGTTGGCGTCGGCGCCGACAACGCGGAAGAAGAGACTTCTGTGGTTGTCGGCGGAGAGAACCTCTGGTTTGGCGCCTCTGCTGATGTCATCGGTAGAGACGGACTGTTGTGTAACCATATGAAGACGCAATAAGTCCTTCAATTGATCCAAATTGTTGATCAAATAGTCGACTTTGTTGTCCTGTTCGCTCTCATTCAGGTTATTGAAGGCCGCGTCAGTCGGCGCTAAAATGGTCTTCTGTTCGAGTCGACTGATCTCAGACCTGATTTCTGGCGCCAAATCCAATAATCTGTTGAATGTCTTGAGTCGGCCATCCCTTTCCTGGGATAGGAAGTCAGCGATAGAGGTGTCGATTATCATTAAAGGCTTTTCTATCAAATGAATGACTCCATTCTTGACGGGAATGTTGGCTCTGATGACTCGACTCATGACTACCCCTTTGTTGTGTTTCGGGTCAGCTTTGATGGTATTTGACTGAACATAGTATGTCTGCTCAGGGTTTATACGAAGGGTTCGGTTGAGTAGAGAGAGCTCAACGTTGACCGTCTGGTCATTGGCGGCCGACCGATACGACTCCTTTCCCATCACATTGAGAAATAGCACGTGATTTGGAATGACATGTCCGAGCACTACATACTTGTCGAACAACTCGGGTCTGACGTCACCGATCGGCACAAAGAAAGTGTGGTTTCCGGGCCTTTCGAATATGGCCTCCTGTTTGTTGTTCGTGATCTTCGAGTAATAACTGCCCCATTGCTCGTCTATGCCATAGATTATCGGATTACTGATGAGCTCGAGAGCGAACGGCGGCAATGGTGTCGACGGAATGTAGGGCTCGAGCGCCTCATCGATGGTGTAGAGCAACTGGTCCTCTCCGTTGAGCGACTTCTGGCCGTTCTCTTTCACTATCTTTGCGTTATTGACATAATATTCCTTCATATCTGAGTGGAAGTACTCGTGATGTCCAATAGGTCGACGCTCTTTGAAGCTCAGGTAGAGGGGCGCAGCCTCTTGAAGCGACGAACTCACGCTGTAGGGGAACAGTTCCTTCTTCACCACTACTCCCACTGCATTCAAATCAATACCAATTCATATTTTAGCAAATTATCCGGATTATAGTTAATGATTAATGCAGTTATATCTCATTTCTGATTAGAGTCTAATTATATCTATTATAGAGTTCGTGAATACAATTGCACTATATTTTAGCCAAACTTTTCTATTAAATTATACACAAATACCAGAATTAATAATTATGTTGGAAAACAAGAGCTTTGATATAATCCTTAAATTATTAATTTTCAAAACTAGTTTTAACTTTTATGTAAAATATAAGCGGTTTCAAAAGCTAACTTGGCTATTTTAGAAAATGTTAAATGTTTTTATATTTTGAATTAAATACCGTATATTTCAAACGTATAAATATTCGATTAGAAATAAAACTGAATAAACTGTTTAGAGACAAAACGATTGACTTTATATTTATAAATAGCCAGCAATTGTATCTAAGATTCTGGTCAAAGGTGCAATTGTACCTAGATGCAATGCTAAGATTTTATTTAACATAAATACAGTTTGTAGTCCAAAAATGGCTTATGTGCGAGTATATACTGGATCATTTCATTCCATAGTTTTAGTTTTGCATATTTTGTGTAATTATATGTTTGAACCGTTCGTTCACTTGAGTTCATAGAAATCAAAACAAACTTTATTTCTATGAAAACAAACGATTGTTTAGTTTAACACAATTTAAGTATTATATGATTGGGTTGTACTCGAAAACTGAGCCATGCATATAGACGCCAGTATTTGTTGTTTGAGAAAAGTTGCTTTTAAGCACTCGACTGCAATTCCAACGTAAACTTTAAACCATGGATGACTCACCCACGTGATACGAAGCCAACTTGTCCAGGACGTCTTTCCGAAGGTTCTTCGCCAACAGCTTCTCAATGGCGGCGTTCGTCGGCGCGAATGTCGTCAGCGACCGGTGCTTTAGATAGACTTGCATTACTGGGTCTTTGTCTACCAGTTCTTTGAACTAAATTTCGATTTAAAGTTCAAATTTTAATCATTTTTCTATTTCTTTTTAGGATTAAATTTTAAAATTAAATTTTAATTAAAAAAATAATAACGTCTTCTCTTTAGATGTTTTGAAACTTTATTAAATTTAACTAAATTTTAATTATTTCGTTTAGAAAGAACAATCAAA
>JAQIYC010001184.1:0-10082 GCA_034699545.1 Porobelba spinosa | reverse complement strand
TGCAATTATTTGTATACAATATTGTAATCAATTGAAAACAATCTAATCTAATAAATCAAACGTTATTAACTCGATTATTAGTTTTATTTATTATTGCTGCAATTTTTGTTTAAAACCAGGCATGTCAACGGGGTGGGGGTGGGAGGGAACGGGGGGGGGCTTGCTTAAATTCTCCTTCCTGGCATCGAATATTTTGAAAATATTTTCTATTTTCTACATATATTACCAACCAGAAATAACATATTGTTTATGTAATTAATAATTATTTAATATTGAAATATTATTTAAAGTTATAAATTCGATAAAATAATTAAAAAAAATTTTAATTTATTGAAAACTATCATAAACTAATTTTGGTTTAATTATATAGAAAATTTAACTAGTTTAAGTATTTTTATTTTATTTTTGTTTATAACAAATTACAGAAGTAGAATATAATTAATAACATTAGGCATTCAAATAATATATTTTATTAGCAATTAATTTTTTAAAACATTTAAAAATTTATCAAATTATAAACATTTAATAATTGTACTGTATAAACCAAAAATATAACACGCTTTTAAAAATTTATGTATAAAAAATTAATAGTAATATTTCCAAAATTCATCACAAGTTTTATGAATCAAGTTGTATAATACAGACACCGGTTTGTGTGGATTTAATTCTTTAATATATGTTGTAAAATACGAATTATTTTTATTAATAAATTTTGGCGAATTATATTTAAGGTCACTAGATTAATTAAAAAATATGGAATTTTAATTTAGTTCAAATTATATTATTAATTTTAATTTATAATTGATAAATTTTAGTAATAAATTTTTTATACCATTTATTAATACAGTAAAACCTTTCTATCTTGAACACGGTTGGGAATTAAAATTTGTTCAACTTAGAGAGGTTGTTCAAGTTATGGAGGGTTCAGCATAGGGAATATAATTTTACGCATTGTTCAAGATAGAGAGGTTCTACTATTATTCAATAATATTAATACAGTTAATATTTACAATTAATTAATTACATTATTTAAACTTAATTAATAATTAAAAAATTGAATAAAATTAATTTATATGCTTATAAATATTGTTTAATAAGAATTAAATTTTTTATTTAGCGTTTTAAAAATATTTGAGCACCATTTGAGCATTACCACACAAAATTTATATTTTGTTTTTATTTTTCAGAATTATAAAAAATTAAATAAAACTTTAAATTTAATAAAATATTTAATTTAAATCTAGTAAGCTAATTAATAAAATTTAGTTAAATTTTAATTAATTTTTATAAATTATTTAAAAATTGAGCCGCATTTTTATACGTTTTAATTAAAACATTTATAGTGCGGCCACTGATGAGATTTCCTGTAAAGGATTATCGAAACAGATTATGTTTGGCCATTGCAAATGTGGCCAAATGAGTGCGAATGTAACCCACAGTAAATGTGGTTTCTAAATTTTAGCCGTGTAGCTTAGTTGCCTTTTTTAAGGCAAAAAAATCTACTTGGTAAGTTAAATTAGAGTTAAATAATTATATTTTAAGTTAACTTTTTAGGTTTAAACAGACGATTAGTATAAGGCTTTGCCAATTAAATCCAACTCAAAATTGGCCAATTTGGCTTGGCTATTTACCATATTTCCTTAAATATAACGACATGTCCTTATAAGATGAATTTATTGACTAAAATTAGGAAATTAGGTGAATTAGATTAAATAACACAGAGTTGGCCAATAGGGGGACCAGGTCCGCAATCCTCCCCTGAGGAACAAATTTGGTCTCTGACTACCCTGAGATTTTGCTCAAATACAGGACACCCTAGAAAATTTCGGGCCGCCGAAGGCGGGCGGAAATTTCTTCGCCATTTTGTAAAAATGGCGCTAATTTAACTAAATTCGGTTTAAATCCAGTTAATTTAGCTTAATTTAGTGTTAATTTTATTTAAATGCGGTTAAATCGGCTTTAATTGCGGGTTTCGGAAACAAAATGGTGTCATTTTTGGTAAAAATCCGCCATCTTGTTTTTAAGTTGATCTCTACTTAGACCCCCCTAGAATTTTGAGAAAAAATGAGTCATTTACCCCTACCTAGCCCCCCCTGACCTGACTCAGTCTGGGCAACCCTGAAATAACATGAAATGTAAAATAGGTTCAACTGTTGACTGTAATCCACATCATATTTGATTTGTCCGGAGAATAATGAGGTAATAATGAGGTAATAATGAGGTAATAATGAGGTAATGGCGGAATCTGCGAACTGACTTCAAAGTTCGAACAGAACTGCCGGTGCAAACCACTCACCTTTTCTTCTCTATTGTAACGGTATTTCAATATTTGGTAGACATTTATTTAAAATAATGAAAACATTAAACTCAATGAATGGTATGTATGGTATGAATGGAATGAACGAAAAGTCGAGAATTACTTCGATTTCTATCGTTAAACAAATCAAACATTTTATTCATTTGAGTGAATCAATAGAAAAATACATTTCTTAATAATAAGTTAATATCAAATCAATTATTACGACTCGAGTCGATCGACTACTAGTACTGTATATATAGTTGTGGAGCAAATAAGCGCCTAATGTCACGACCCCTGCCCTGCGATTTTAGGGCTCGCATTGCGGCCCGTATTCTGTATTTACATATTTTACAATTCAATGCAATTAATGTTGAAATGAAATGAAATAAAATATAAATGAAATGAAATTCAATTAATTAATTGTTTGAAACCTAAACCCAAATTCAGGTCAAATCGATTCGTTACTGCTTTGAGAACTGGTCGACGACTGATCACTGATTGACTGCGAGTCGATTGGCGCGCGTCGGCTCTGCACTGGTATTCCAGATGAGACGCCGCTCTCCAGCTTGGCTGACATCCAAGGGTGCAGTAGAATGTCTTCCAGAGAGGGTCTATCGCACGGGCAGATCGATAGGCACTTTCGAATCAGGTCTTGACATTCGGGCGACAACTTTCGGCGAAACCGGATGTCGGCGGACAGGATGTCGGCGTCCTTTTCGAACGGAATGTCTCCACAAACCATGTCATACAAGAGGACACCCAATGACCAGACAGTGGCCGACCGGCCGTGATATCGGTTGTGGCGAATCCACTCCGGGGGTGAGTAGACTCGGGTGCCGTCGAAGTCGGTGTAGGCACTGTCCTTTAAGTAGGCGCCGGACCCGAAGTCCACTATTTTGAGAGTATAGGTCCGCATATCGACCAAAATGTTCTCGTCTTTAATGTCGCGGTGAATGACTCCCGCCTTATGACAGGCGCTCACCGTCTCGACCACCTGTCGGAAGAAGAGTCGCGACAACTTCTCCTCCAGAACCGCCTTTTCGGTGATGAAGTCGAACAGGTCTTTGACCGCTTCGGGCCTTTCCATCACTATTATGAAGGAATCGCTTCTCTCGAACCAATCGATTAGTTTGATTACTCCCGAAATGTGCGACACTTTCCGCAATAGACTTATTTCGAGAGGCACTCGACTTCCGGTGCACTAAACAGACAAATCAAGAGTCGTTAGCAAATGGAAGCCGTGACAGCAGCACATCTCTGCCTACCTGTTCCCAAGCCGTCACTTTGTCTTTGCAGATGTGTTTGATTGCGACCTATTGTGCGAAACAGAAAGCATTCAATTAATCGTTTCAATGCTATCTATCTGTGCGATGACGTAAAGGTTTATGACTTTGGATAAGAAATGACGTCAAGACTGACGCCAATAGTAGCGCAACATATAGTCAGCACTAAATAGCACAGCACTGGTAGTACGTCTGGAAAGTGCGTCCAATTCAGAGAAAATACTGTAATTTAATTGATTTGTATTTACAGTATATTGTAATCAAAATCACGACAAACAGAGAGAGACGTCATAACAGATTCACGGGTTTTGGGATTACTTTCCATCAAAACAATTATCACTATTGGGAACAATCTCTACAACTCATCGATACTATTGCCCACATTATACTCATTCTTTCACTATTGGCGCCTAAAAGACCCAACTGGCCAAACCAACCAGGCCGAGGCTCTACCACTCTTTCCCGCTAATGGCTCTCTCTCTCTCTCTCTACTGGTCTGATCCGAGACCTAACCGTTGGTCTAAATCTGAATTCAAATCTCAATTCGTGACATACTTTTGCTGTTAATCTGTTGTCAACACAAACACAAAACGCATTCAATGGTAGCTCTAATTGAGTCCATCTATACTATAGGGGCTCTCAGTCTCGACAATCAATCACTCGATTCAATAAATTGCTATAAATTGTCGATTATTTGGCATTAATTAGCGAAATAAGAGTCGAAAGCAATTGAGTTCTGGTTTACAAACAGTGGTTAGGATTTGACGCACTTTTCAGACATCGACTGTAAACACAAACTATCGATAAATTGAGTCAAAACTCTAAACTAATTATCATTAAAATTAAATCCAATTAAGAGTGAGACTAAGGCCTCCTTTCCTCTCCTCCTATACTACCAGTGCTTTAGAGGACAAGCTGTGGCGCAAATGGCGGGCATTGACTCGAATGGGCACAGATTGGGCACATATTGGCCCCATATTGGGCACAGACTCGAATCAATCGGTAAACTTACGGCTAGAGAGTCCTTGATTCGGGTTCCGGCGTAAACGGTGCCGAAGCCTCCCTTCCCGAGCACTGGTCCGACTCGATAGCACTTCTCGAACGGCTCTCTCTCGCGATTGCTCTTCATTGCAGACATCAATCCAATAGTGGTTCGAATGATAGCACAATGTTTATAACTGTCAACACATGAGCCGGACGTGTGTCGGCTATAGTCAGTAGTGGTCCGTCGGTTCGGTGGCCAACAGCACAATCACTTTTTGGAGGCTTCGCTGAGCACTGGTAGCAGTGATCGCTCCAAACTGGGTGTAGTAGTACAACAGCTACGCACTAACAGCACAACACAGCCTAATAGCACAGCCAACACAACGAATGGCTCCAAGACTGGCACTGGTATGTGGTTATGCGTTGTATGCCTTGTAGTACAACCAGTACTCGAAGCTCTACCAAATCATTTGACTTTGTATGGCGTCTATACGTTGAGCACAACTCACAACTCGACTCAATGTATGTCTCGCTATACGACTCAATACGACTCAATACGACTGCACTGCAGGACTCACTGCACAGTTCTATCGCCTATTGCACTACAACTGCCCCAACGCTGTCCTCATTAGCGCAATCATATTACTCTCGGCTCTGCGGCTCAGTTATAAGGCAGTGACGACACGCATCGCACACAACACTCATTCATACATTACGTGCTTTGGTTTTGGAGGTCAACCGATTTATTAGACCTAATTTAACTAAAAGGCAATTAAGGAAATTTTCAATAAAATTGATAGCATTTACAAGTATTTGCAAAAAAGGCAAATCATCTAAATTTTAAGAACAGAAACTTTAGCAAAACATTTAAATTAATATAATTTAAAATTATTCGGTTTGCTATCTCTTCCTTCTTTTAATTAACATAACTTTTAAACTATTAAAAATCAAATTAAAATCCAATATTTATTAAATTTATAGTTTATTTTTGCTCAATAAAATTACAGATTACTAATCAATTGTAATTGATCAATTTTGTCATTTTTGCTGAAAAACACTTTTAACGCCAATATTAGAAATCAATCAATGAAATTCTTAGACGTAATTGTTTTTTAAAAATTTGAATCAAAAGTTGAGTCAATGAAACTTAATATTAGAAATTAGGACTTTTAGCGAGTTTTCAATATTATTCTAATAAACTTGAGTAGCAATGAAAGGGGGAAAATGTTGAATAATTGTGATATTTTGCATCGACTTAATCAGCATTCGCGCCGTAATGTCGGTAATGTCGAGCAGACACGGGACTACACAGCGGCGTAGGGCTAGGGCTGAGTGCTCTCCGCCTGTCTGAGCCGTGTAGCTGTAGCTGTAGCCTGTGCTGCGGTGTTGGGCGCGAATCGTTGAGAACGGTGTCATCAACCCAGAGCGCCAATCAAACGTGTATTGATATGATTTGCCTCAACTGTACAGTCTGTACTCTATCGTATGTTACGATATGTATAGCGTATTGTGCAGTACAATAGTGCAATGGCAAAGTGTACGAGATACAATGTATTATAGGTGCTACTCAGTAATACAATTGCGCTCTATAACTACGCGAGCCACATTTTCTCCCGCTCGGTTTTCAGCCAGATCAAAATGCACACCTACACCTAATTAGTGCAATTACTTTGATAAAGCCATATATTTATAATACCTATCACTAGTGTTTGAGCAAAGACTTAGTGTCGGAATAGGACTTAGTTATGCATATATGTGGCGATTGCATCAGACTCGGCAACAGCTATACAATAATATAGAAATTTCTAATATCCTGTAAATTCAATAATGTAATCGTTTTTCGATAGTGTGTTGAATGTCTTGTGTTTTTGTTTTATGAGTCAATTCACAAGAATTTCATTATGACTTAAACAGAATTTCACTCAAATAGACAACAATTCTTAGCAATACTTGAATTTATAGATTCTGGGAAAAGGTTCTCATGAGCACACGTTAAGCTGTTGTATGAGAATATTAATATGGTATATTAGCATGGTATATTATTTTGGTATTAAATAATATAACCGTAACTAAATTATCACTATTTGTTCAATTAAAATATGCACTTAATTTAGGTTTACTTTAATTATTAATTTAAATACTTTTACTAAACTATTAAAACAAATGTTTTCTATTAAACAAAATCAATGCCAATAAGGTTTGTAAGGACTGGCAGACGTAGTAATGGTTGTGAAGGAAGGGTTAAGTTGTGCTCAAAAGTTGTAACAATAGAAGTAAAAGAGGTCTACATTTTGGCGCTCTTTTACGAGCCGTGAGAATGAAAAGCGAGTGAATGAAGTGAATGAAATACTGGGTTGTCGTGAGTGAGGAATGCGGTCGAACCGGCCCTAACATTTGGATAGTACCAGCACTGCATACTTGAGTACATCGTATCGTACATACTGTACACTCGACTGGAATGGAAATGTATGAAATGTATAGCATAGGAGTACAGAGAGTACAGGGAGTAGACTGAATGCTCGCAATGCCATTCGATGCCTCTTAGGGTTCAACAGTTCACTACCAGCACAGGCACAGACTCAGGGAATATGCAATAGGCATACCATCAATGGCCAGTGCCTTCACAGGATGTTCGTCACCGATCACACGATTTTATTTTTTCCATTTATTGACATTTATTGACATTTTCTTAATTTATGTGTAATTTAATTATTAAATATTCTGAGAGAGATAAGGGAGGGAAGGAGGGAGGGAGGGAAAGGGCAAAATGGAATGGAGAGCTAAAGTGAATATTTAGGCATTTGTGCTGTTATTAAGCAATGACTTGTCGCTTATGTTAACATTTGGATTGACTGGAATAACAGGTATTACAGTCTAAGAACTGGCAAAGAGTGGCATTCCTAGCATTTTGGCGCTAAATTCCAGACATTAGCCCTCATTCTAAGCTATTCTATGCCACCCAAACCATTCCAAACCATTCCAAACCATTCCTAACCATTGCTATACGGACTCTACGGCTTCCCAAACCATATCGTCTGCTTTTTTACACTTCCTTTGAAATGGATTTGATTTTTGATTCTTCGGCTTTGATATTAGAATAGGAGAAGAAAGAGAAGAGTAGAAGAGGAAGGGAGAGATGAGATGAGAGGTAAGGGTGAAATAGTGCGACTTTTGCATCGTTTTCCTCAATTGGTTACGAAATGGTTGCGAAACAGTAATCGCTTTAAACGTCTAATTAATTTGAATGCACGACAAGTGCAACAAAACAACTAATTCTTAATATAAGTTAATAATAATATATTTTTAGTTTTATTTCGCAATGAACTGAAAATAACGAAATAGTTTTGAGATATTGTGGCACAAACTTCATGTTAATCAGGATTTATAAGTTTAATACATATTTTGCGACATCAGATGCGAGGGCTTGTTGTGAACAACAAGTTTTGTCAGTTTTCAAAGTTTAAGTAAACAAACCTTCGAAGCCTTTAATTTACAATTTGCGTACATTTTGTTTTCGAAATTGGAATTTCCAATCAATACTAACTTATTAGGAAAACCTAAAAACATATCCGATTTATTTATTTATTTTCTCATTGTTCAATTTTCAGCCATTATTAATTACAATTACTCTTAATTTAAACTAATGCAAACAACTACTCTACAATTGTACTACTCACTTAAAAGTTTTTCGATTAGTTTTAAAAATAATTTTATAGTTTATAGTTTATATTGTTTATTACAAATAATTGCTGATTTAGTGGTTTATTACTAAATTTAAAATTTGTTATTAAAAAACTTTTTTTTACTGTTTTAAATTTTAATAAAAGAGCAATTTAATTGCTTTGAGATTTTGCTTGAACATAAGTCTCAATCTATCATATTTTGAATTTATCTATATTTAATGTGAAATGGCGTACATTTATTCAAATTAAGTCTAAAAGCACTTAAATTAACGTTATTTTGGTTTAATTTAGTTGGAGTTAAAACGGTTTTAATTCGGTTTTGAGAAACAAAATGTTATTTTGTGCCCAAATTTAGAGAATTTGTTATTTACTTTTTATGTTGAGCTCAATCTAGACCCCTTAGAATTTTTGCTAAAAATAAGCTCTTTATTCGACCTTGAATCCCATGACTTCAAGACCTTGTCGGACAGTGACAAACCTTGCAAATAAATAAATATATACAAAATTGCAAAAAGTGTTTTGCGTTTTAAACATAAATTGTAGCCTAATTCTACGTTTTATACTTTTCACTCGACTATTTGACTGACCGGTCCATCAACTTGACTCAACACAAGTAAATGATCCGAACTATTTAAATGCTAACCAGCAATAAATTTCATTAATAATAGCTTGGTGCACTGATGAGGAAATTAAACCGGAATCTACGTATGATGAGTAAATGTAAATTTCATTTAGTTCTAACTAATTAAGTTGTTTATAAATTTATCGAAATATTTATCAAATGTGAACAAAAATTAATGATAAAATTTCTTAATCATTACAAATATACAAATTATTTTTCTAAGAAATTTAACCAGGATTTTCGAAAACAGATGTATAAGTTTGTCATTCTCCCTGGATTGAAAAATTAGCCTTTTTTCTCATCCAAGAATTTAACCAAATTGAAATAAAATAAAATTTGCCCACCCCTATAATTTTGTAGTTTTTGTGCTAATTTTGACTAATTTAAAATTAAATTTAATTGTTGGCTAAATCCGGTTCTTATTTAGTTAATTTAGTTTAAATTAGTTTAAATCAGGATTGTCTAATGGGCAGGGGCTCCCGGTCCTCAACCCTCAGAGAAATATTTGGTTTCTAACCCCCTCTAGCATTTTGAGTAAATGAGTCATTTACCTCTACCTGGGCTTTCTCATCTTAGTCTGGCCAACCCTGGTTTAAACCAAGTTTTAAAAGAGTGTAAAAAATAAGGTAAAATTAAATTTTTGTAAAAATGGCGTAAATTTAATTAAATTAACAATTAATTCAGTTTAAATTTATTTAAATTAATTTAATTTAGTTAAATTGCAATTAAATCGGCTTTAATTGTGATTTACTCATTTTGGCGCGTAAATTTGGGCGGAAATCCGCTACTTCATTGACTTTCGTCTACCCCCCCCCCCCCCTCTGTAATTTTGGCACAAATAAGTCATTTACTCTCCCCTAATCCCACCTGATCTAACGGACATTGACTAAACCTGCCCTTAAAATTGATCAAGTGTCTAAATTTACATATTTTATTAAGTAATCAATAAATGGTTATTTTTAATAAAAATTAATTTTTTTTCATTGTTAATAGAAGTCAGAACTTAAAAAATGTTTATAAGACATTAAAAATTTTTAACTTTTGTGTAATTTTTTTTTGAAAACTAAGTTTATTCTGCAATTTAATTTTTTTTATCTATATTAGTTATAAATAAATTAGTAACCAATTTTACTCTTTTAATCAATAATTTTAAAATTATTATTGCATTTATTTTAAAATAAAAATCAGCATAAATTATATAAAAATAACAA